>JACN01020280.1:0-26105 GCA_000787155.1 Scartelaos histophorus | reverse complement strand
ATTGAATTGAATTGAATTGAAAATAGCGCATCATGGGTTCTCTGAGTTGAGTTGGGCCTGATTACTACATGGATGTGGCACCTGTAGTATCTTACCACTACTTTGTATGGAGTGAGTGAATAATGCACTGTAAAGCTCTTTGGGTGTCTTGAAAGGCGTGACATAAATGCATTCACCATCGTTGCTCTGTTTAAAAGCTGTCTGTGTCTGCTCGGCTGCTGTCACAACACGAGCATCTGAAAGGAAGAGAGAACTATCATTAAACATGAAGCATTGACCTCATCTGCGAATATGCGATCTACATTGTTTCCATATTGATCATTGCCCACTCATCCAAGAAATGTAAAGAGGGGATCTTGGCCATTAATTTCTTTAAACGACTTAAAGGTCCAACACAAAATGAACTCCTTTGAGCTTTTAGACATGTTAGAATGTTGTAACCTCTTCAAAAACATACCAGGAGTTATGTTTTTCATTCACACGTTTGGGTAATCCTTTATTATTAGTCTGTCTACATCCTCAAAAGCTCAAAATGCTCTTTCCCACCTTATGAAGCAAAACAAATCCAGGGCTGAAATTATCCAGATGCAGTTTAAAAACATAGTGGAGCACATTATATTACAAGATGGAGCGGTTTCTCTTAGAAAGAAGAATTCAGTCTAAGCATGCAGGATGTGTGTGTTAATCATGTATAAATCAAACAAAACTAAACTCCTGGTATATTTTTGATGAATAAACATTATAACAGACCAGAAACTAGTAATATGGGCGCTTTAAAAATATGTGGAGTGTCGACAAGGGTAAGAATCAGATTGTTTGACACATTACGGCATTACGAACCATATATAGACAAACGCATTATCATACAAACCAAACATGGCGTAAACCCAGAATACTTTTTGTACACCAAACTGCCTAGTCCTCTGCTACGTCAGCTTTGAGCCGCGCGAGAACGTGACAGCAAATGTCAAAACACGAGCGGCTCTGGTCTCCACAAACATCCTACTGAAAACACAAGACAACGCAGGCGTCAGGAGACTCGCACAGTGTTAGAAGGGAACCTGACAGCCTCCCTGAGAGACTTGGCTCCACTCTCGCCCAGTCACCTTCCATCTCCTCCTTTTATTCTGGGGGATGTTATCTACTTGTCAGGTGCGGGACAGGACAGTGTATGGGGGGAGAGTTGAGCCAGACTACCCCCCTCCGGGACTTCCACTCGTGATTAATGAAACAATTGACTCCCTGATTAACACCTGTGCATCAGAATCTAAAAATGGCCGGAGGAGAGGAGGACGAGAGGATATCGATTGGGTTTCTCCCTTAAGCACTGAGCCCCAACTCACTGTCTGCTTAGCCTGTGATCACGAGGAGGACAAAAGGCAGGCACTGTACGGTCTTCAGCTAATCAGCTCATTAGCATACTGACTGGATGGGGCAATTAGCGTTCAATCTTAGTGATGTCTGTATAAAGGCAATTAGACAGTGACCTAGTAGAGAATGAGTTTTCAGTGCATTGTGTGAACAGCATGCACAGCTAAAACATTAGGTTCAGAAAGAAGAAAACTACAAGGCAAAGTTCTAGGCGTAGACGTAGGTTTGAGATCCTCCACACGAAGGCCAAGAGTTTTCATTTTAGCTTTTCAAAATGCCGAAAATCTTGTATTATCTCATTTTATTACACTAATGCGGTGTTCAAACAAGATCACATTTTAGCTTCAGTGGTATTTTTATGCAAAGTACACTCATCCAGATTAGGCCAACTTATCCCTCGTCAAACAAGTCAGAAAAACTGAATTTTTGGTGACATTTGTGACGTGTCATTGTGCAAAATGCAAAGACGTTCAGCTAGAGGTGTTTGATGTGATCTTGACGCTGCAGTCAGAACACAGTATTAAGCCTATCTCAAGTTAGTGCATGTTGTTTTTGATAGGCTGTGTTTGATTGTTCCCCTTTTCAGTTCTATGAGCAAGACAAACTCAGATCTGTGTAATAGTTTCACTTCTGCTTTAAATCTGTTTGAAAGTGAAAATGAATGCATTTTTGAGTTTTGAATATGAGTTTTGCTAAGATGTGCTGCTGAAAGTCGATTCAAGTTTTGAACGTGCTTCTTGTTTTAAGGTTCAGAAAAGAATTACTTAGGGACTGCATTACCATTTTATGCAATGTTTTGTTTTTATGAGCAATTTAATAATAATTTCAAAAAAACACATGACTTAAGCTTTCTTCTCAACCTAATTCTCACATGAGTGGACCAACATGTACACAAACCAGTTAGTAACTACATAATCCTTATTATTATTATTATTATTATTATTATTATTATTATTATTATTATTATTATTATTATTATTATTATTATTACTACTACTACTACTACTACTATTCTTGTTATTATTATTATTATATTTTATTTTTATTAAGAGAATGAACCATTCTCCAGTGACATAGATGAAGTGGGCTAAAGGTTTTCTTCTCTATTGCCTATATGAAAAAGAACATAGTATCTGTCATTGCCCTATTATTGGGTGAAATGGAGATTTGGGATTCCTTAATTGGAATTCAAGACCCGAGGTGCAAGAGGTCTTTGAAATGTGAAGTCAATGGGAAATTCTGCGAGTCTAAGTCAGTTGTTCGCTGCAAAAATCCATTTGAAGTCAGTGCCTTTGTTGGCAAAATCCCTCCTTATCTACTGTACACGGAGAATAGAAAAATGATGAATAAGTATAACGCGCAAAGAGCCCTTGACAAAAATCTAAATAGTAAGAGGTCTGGCTCTTTCAACCCTGTTCATTCAGTTTTCTTTGACCATATTATAATTTCAACAGTCATCTCTAATACTTACCCTGTCACTTCTCGTAAGGGACTTCAAGAAAACTGTGACAAAAATAACCTTATTTCAGAAGTTGCTGTGGACGCCTCCATCATCATTCGGATTGTATTATTTTGCCATTTTAAGCAATAAAGATTTGTTGGTACACATGAACATTGAACATTTTATATATTTTTATTTATATAATATGTTAGTGGCGGAATTTTGATCAAATTCAGCACTGAACTAAATGTAAAAATGTAAATGTAAATGTAAATGTAAAACACATATCATATTAATAGAAAAGGCCACATGAACGTTCCTTATAAGAGAATAAGCAGAACTGGTCTTGTATAATTGGTTTACTCTCCATACTGCAATGAGCAACTTTTATTGAGCACTGCTAGTATTCTTTATTTTTCATTCACATATTTTCAGCTTCTCAAACAAACAGAATGAATGAGAGTGGAGAGTAGCTTGTATAATACAGTAAATTTAGTGTCTAGTCTCTACACCAGCAACCTGAGCTCATGCTAAAGTAAGGCAGGTTTTATTAGCTTTGGAGCATGCCCTGAGGTGTCTGAAAGATCTATATGTGCTGTCATGATTTCATCACATTCTCTGAGGTGTGCATTGATTTTTTCCCCCTCGTTCTTCATGCTTGAAAATTGCGATACCTTAGTATATGTTTATACTCAGCGATACGTGATTCAACAAAAGAGAACCCATGTTTTCTGTACATCGGCTATGGCATGGAAGATATTGTGATATTATCCTCGGCTGAAATTTCTGAAAAGCTTCATAAATGCTCTTGTTGTGCACACATCCTACCAAATGTATTCTGTCTCATTCACCAGAATAAAAATACTGTAGACCAATTTCAGACAAATGGCGTTGTTTATATGTTCTTTCTATACAAGTGAATATCTTTCAGCTCAGTTAGTAAAAGTTCAGTAATTTATGTAAGATTTGTGGTGCTTGATGAAACAAAACAGATTTCATTGTGGAACTGTTGTTGCCTCAGATGATTTTGGTTAATTATTGTTCAGCAAAACTTTATTTGTATCACACAGTTGTTAGTACTTATGTTAATTTCAGAGCTAATAGCTACGTGAACAAAAACTAAGCTGAGCACTTCTCCATGCTGTTCCTCATGTGTGATCGAGTGGCTGTCAGTCACCAAAACACACCTGGTTTTTTGTGGTTCATGCTACATTCCCTTTGCAAATGCATTGGAGCCAATGTATGAAATGGCACCAGCCTTTAGAATGTTATTTTTTACAAACAATCGAGGGACAGTTGATGTATATTTTAGTTTGGTCCTATGTAATGTCCCATGAACTGTAGTCCCCAAACTTTTTTATACAGGTGTGTCTTCTTTTTATTTCTTGTTTGATCAATCTTAGATTTTAACCTGACTGAATTCTTGTTTAGTCATAGGTTTGGGTCAAGGGGTTAGACTTGCACTGGCTAAGATTCATACACTGTATAAAGAAGTGGACTAAGTGACATCTCACTGCGTCCACTTCTGTAGCACTTAGAGACTCTTCCATAGCGTTCGACACCAGTCAAATGAAGCTCACTGAGGATTAAGATCTGAACTGGAGCCAAGTTCCACCATCCCGTTATGACTGCAATTATACCACGAGTATAATCACCAATCTGAAGCGAGGTTGTTGAAGTTACTTCTCTCCCCTCCCACATCACTGGGAGTGGGCGATTAGTTACGATGTCAATCAAACCTGTTACTACCGTGAATGACCTCTGCAAAAGAAGTTATTAATGTTCACATGTTCATTTATTTAACAAACTACCAGGATCATGTAGAGCAGACTAATGTGACAATTTTAAGACTGAAATGATGAGATGACAGCAGCATTTACAGAGAGTGGCAACAGTGTGTCAGTATTGAGTGAACTGGAGTAACTGTAAAGTTAGCTGGCATATGTGGCATACATTGAACTTTCTGCCTTATTCCTCCCTGCCGATGTTAGTTTTTAAATGCTCCTAAACGGCACTTTTGGTTAAACATCAATCCCATTCATGACAATGGAGAATATGGAAAACGTTTTAGGTTAATTTGTGTAAAATGGTCAATTTTCATTGACAACAACAAGTAAACACTGTACTGATCCTCTGGGGGACTTTAAACAGCTTTATTGTCCTTACTGAACTTATTTGCAAGATTGGCAACCGTATCCAAAATAATACAACCCAAATGATGTTGGAGGCATCCACAGCAACTTTCTGAATAAGGTGGATCGCACACTTAGAATAGCTATTGCTCACCTGCAGAAATTCCTGATGTGGCTTCAAAGACTGTATAGTTAAAGCAATTACATTTATTTTATATTTAAGATGTGATATTTACAAGTGCAACAACAATGTATTTTTAAATGATGAAGGTATTATCATCACTGTAGTCAACAAATGAGCCACATAATAGTGTGCACCTTTATAAGAGAAAATGCAGTAATGACATGCTTAACAGAGCAGCCCCCATTTGCATGAGAATACCTTTGTTCCATTGACAGAGTGATGTACTGATTTTTCTTCGCTGTTTTTCTCCCAACTACAAAGGAGCATAGAGAGGTCTGTGTTTGCAGCAGACATGTTGCCGTGATTGCAGAAGCTATTAAATGTGGCTACACTGACAGCTGTTAAGGGTCATTCATCACATGACGGAGAGGAGAGCAGGGTGTCGGAGAAAAGGAGGATGCAAATCTGTTGAGGAAGTGGCACTTGATGAAGCATTTGCTGGACGATTACCCCCAGGTTCAGATAGTTCTGTTGGGCCGTTCCAAAACTTTTGTTTCGGTTTTAGACAACTTTTATGTGCACCAAGATGTTTCCTTTGCATATCAACATAAACAGATTAAACCAATAGCACAACAACTAAATGATGCTGAACTGATGCCAAGACCTGATCTGATCTTGCAATGGTGAGTACAGACCATAGACTGTATTAAGAAGTGAAATATGAGCCTCAGCCATAGTGTTTGGCTCCAGTCAAATGGAGCTCATGAGGCTTGCAGTAATAAGGACATCTATATTAAGAATAAAAATTTATTCATGGGAAAAATGTGAAATAAAATCATATAGAGCAGGTTAACACAAATATTGTATGAACAAGCAGCAGTTACAGAGAGAGGTGCAGAATTTTAAATGTAAAGTCAATTGGAAGAGAGCATGGAGCTGGAAGCACCCCCATGCTCACTTCCTCATTTTTATATTCAGTCTATTGTACAGACCAAAAAAGGGGCATAGGTTAGGGAGCTACAAAGAGTTGTCATTAAATATATAGTTGGCATTGCCCTTTCCAGTGTTTAGTATCCTATCACTTTTACTCTCAGTACTTTTCTGTTTTCCCATTAACTGGAAAATTGTAACCCCTCTCTCTAAAATGTTTGTATTAACCTACTCTGCATCTTTCCTGATTTTTTTTTTTTTGCTATTCATCAGTCAGAAAAATCCTATTCATGATATAGAGTCTGACTCCAAATTCTCTCGTGTAACCATTAGCATCACAAGCTTCATTTGAGTGGAACTGAACACAATGGGTGAGGTTGCTCTCACTTAGTCCACTGTGGACTATATGTAGTTACAACACTGGAATTCCAAATTGTGGGACAATTAACCTTTATCTGACAAATAACCTTTATCTGACAAATAAAGGTTAATAAATCATAATTAAGAGCTTTATGTGCAAGACTCAATGGTTCGATCTCTCCCCAGCTGCCCAGTATAAGCGAGACACTTGACCCACTTTGTCTATATGAAAGTGCAATGTGTGTGTGAATGGTGGTGCTGAATAGAGGGGCCAATGGCACAGTCTCTAAACGCCAGGACAGATGTGGCTACAATAGTAGCTTATGACCACCAGTATGGAATGAGCAATGAGAACTGAAATTAGCATTTGTGCTATACATAAGGCATAGCCGTAGGTCATCATCAGAGTTTACCAATGACCTAAAAGAATATTTTCAACATAGCGTTCCGATCAATGCAATATAGCTGCTACTTCCCTTTTCACATTGTGGTGCAGCTAATTGGATCAAATACAATTCCCCAGCTAACCTCAAGTTTTCAAGCTATTTTGCTGTGTACGGTTTTAGTAATGTCAAGAGGTTGTATGAAGCCTCATCTCTTGTGACTTTGTTAAATCTAAAAGCTTGCCATTGCAGACAAAATCTTTTTACTTTTGAGGGGAACTTTTTGTTATAATTGACCAGCTTGAACCATCCTTTACATGTATGTGCATTTCTTTCTTCTTAAACAAATGTTAAGTACCCCTTTCAGATTAATTGCTAGTGCCTTTTCCAGTGCAATTCATCAATCCTGACTATGGAATAAATCAGTCTTATGACATATATTGTGTGCTCTTTAGGGTCTTCAAGCTGGTGGATAGAATACTAATAGGCTAGTGCAATGAGCATCAGTATATTTCTAATGCTTAGAGCTTTCCCAAACAAATAATGTGAATCTCCTCATTTGACCTCCCCAACACGATAAAATAGAATCAAAATGGTTTTTACGTCACTTTCTGTATCGCTCTGAGTGACAGTGTGGTTAGCCCTTGGCATGGCACCACATCTGTATGCATACGTGACGGAGCTTCTTACCCAGGGTGCTCCTCTCAAGGGCATGTACCATTATTAGGACTGACCAGCGCGGTGTGTCCTACTACCTGCTATACAGAGTTATAGAGCACCTCCTCAAAGGGCAGTGGGATAAGAGCGAATAAGAGATGCAGAGAATGGTTAACACTGGGCCTGTAGCAGCAGACGTGCACATCCATCACTGTCTGCTCCCAGAGACCCCCTTTTGTCTTCGGGTCCAACGTACAAGCGCTTTTAGATCGTTGCATTGGTTTAGTTGAGTAATGCTACCGACATCTAGGAGAGGTTATGCTGTATTTTAAAGGATGTAGTGGCTTTTAAGCTGGATGCCCTTACCATGGCAGCTTTTGATCATGTTCCCTCATTGTTCGCTTACTTAAAGTTGAATTTAGATTGATTCATGCATGGCTGAGAAATCATGCATTTAAAGCTCTTACGTTACACGAAATTTACTCTTGTGAGCTTTAGGCCATGTTGTAATGCTCTTGTCGCATAAAAAACAATCAAAAACCTGGAGCTGTGTTGTTTCATTCACATGTTTGAGCAATGTGTTATTAGGCTGTCTGCATCTCCAAACTTCAAAACCTCTGTTCCACCTTGTGATATCATGAAGGAGTTTTCAAGTTAAAAGGCAATTCTGTGGCTGACATTATCCATATGATTCTAGAGAAGGTGTATGTTCACTTGGTGGAACAGGGTGTTTTCTGGCTGAGAGAAGAACTCAGCCTAAATGTGCAAATTCCTGTGTGAATTAAACAAAACACAATTCCAAATATGTTTCTGAGGAGTAAACAACAATACAAAATAGATCAGAAAATAGCATAATATGGGCCCTTTAAGGTTTTAGTACTTGGAAAATTTCAATTTTCACCCATGCCAATAAAAATCTGCTACTTGTTACAGTGAAATGCTTCTATAAGAGGCAGAGCTTAACAGTTCTGCAGTTTTTTAACATGAAATCATTGGCATTGTTTCTCTTACTGGGGCAATGCTGATAAATATTTGTGCCTTAGCCTATTATTTTGAATGGAACAAACAATTAAAAACCAACTGATGATGATACCAACTTATGGGTCCAGTTATTATATTTAGGTTTTTAGTATTTTACAACTTCTACATTAAAATAACATATGAAAACATTATTTGAGGAACTAATCCAAGGCATTTTCTACTTTTGGCTTAAAAATATTCAGTATTTTGGACTGTCACAAAGAGGGTTTACTCACAGCAAATCATAACTCATCTGGGATTTCAACTTTTCACTGTATGTTCCCGGCATTATAATATAGAAAAGTCCCAAGTTGATTTTGCAGGGTATGGGTCCTTAAAAAAGGGAGTCATCATCAGTGCATAATCCATCTACAGTAAAGGAAAGACCAAACAAAACTCAGCCTGGATGACTAAAGTTTGCAACTAGAATATTTCAAACACAACAGAATATATTTTTAGCTCATGGGGTCACAAACTTGGTCAGTCTTTAAATGAGGGAAAGTTGGTGCTGCTGCTGCCAGGTACAGACGGCTGACACCAAAGGGCCCAGACAAGTGGAAAATTGATAAATCTGTTAGTATGATATTGCACTTGCCTTTCTTTTGAAGCACACACACCTTTGTTGTTGTCTGTTGTGGCTGAATAATTTAATACACTTCTTTCATCTCCTCAGCTGCCTACCTTACTGTTTCATAATTTCCTGTGTAAGACTTGCATGCTTGTATGGGATCACTATATGGCACCTGATTTTCATTTCCTCTGGTGCAATTTAAACTAGAACAAAGTGTAAAGATAGAAGAGATATTTCCTTAAGGACAAGACAATTACACCTGCAGCATTCAAGGTTACAGCTCACTTGGAGATAAGGAAGATTCCCATAGCTTTGTGGTTAAGGTATTCCAATCTCCATAATGTATGTGTCGTAGTGAGATTGCACTATCACACATTAGGATCTGGTTTAATTGTAGGCTTCTGTCAGTTTTACTCTGTGGGTTTGACGCTCTGGTCAAATATAATTTTCTCATCAACGCTGTTGGATGCCAGCCTGAGCTAGTTAGAACCAATGTGATTTCAAATGAGTCTGAATTAAGAAAATGACTCAATTAGAGGGTATTTTTTCACAGCTGCACGCTGCCCAGGGAGGCAATTAACTTGTGTAATGCCAGAGCAGGAGCCGAGGGTGCTCTGAATATCGAACTGTGCATAAAGTGAGCGACAAGGTCAAATGATGAATGTGTCTCCAGAAAGAATGGATCAACTCATTATGGTAAGATGATGTATGGACAAGGGTCACATGATTCCACCACATCTGCAAAAACAATTATGCAAGATCAATTCATTGTGACATACTGCAACACAGCAGAGGATTTCAACATAAGTGATAATGCTCAACAAATCACATGACTAAAAATGAACACTCTAATGTAGATGTAAAAGTTCTTGTTTCCTAAATTGCAAGGAGCACAACATGCCTCTGACATGCTCATACATGATGCATTTAGTCCAGATGGTGAAGGCTTTGTCGTATACAGCCTACAGGAGACACAGTGGGACGTGCCAAAATCACTTGTGTTGTTTACACATCAAACTTTTACAACAGACTCTACAAACGATGATGGCTTTTCTTTGCCATCTATAAGAAATACATCTTCACAAAAAAATAAAGCTCACACAATTAGAAGAAAGGCTAATGTAGTATGTGTTCAATATCAAATTTGAGAAACAACTACCACTACCACTATAGGAAAAATAATTGGCAAATAACAATAATTTACAAAGAAATCAAAATGGAAATCACTTTGCAATGTACACTTACTACATTACAACTGGACCAATATTATACAGTGTCTTGGAACTATATCATATGTTTTTGCAGATTGGGAAAAGTACATGTCTTGAAATCTATATAAAAAAAAAAAAAATTAAAAAAAATAAATCACAATTATTTTAAACCAAAAATAATTCACGGTTCACCTGCTCTGGAAGGGAGGACGTCACTTACTAATCACCGTCACTTACTAAAAACCTGAGAGGGTGAAAAGTGCTGAAACTTCCAAGGACACAGGACACAAGGTGCTAGCAGAAAGCCAATGGACGGCAAATGCTCAGGCGCTTGTCTTTTGGTGAGCACAGACAGGCAGATACAATCCCCCATTCACTACTGGAAGGTCAAGAAAAACACAAAAAACTACAAGTATTATGAAGCTTCTACTGCCCCAGAATAACATATGAACGTGAGGGATGAATGAGGAGACAATACAGGTGAATGCAGAATTGTATAACGAACAGATATTGGGAAAATATTGAATAATTTACAGCACAGTTTTAGTTTTATAACCACAGCTGCCCCCTCCCACTACTTACCCTTGAGCAAGACACTTCAAGATGTGATTGTGAGCAAAAAAGCCCAATAAACCTGGTTAATTGTTTGTAATATTATAATAGTATTGAATGATGTTAGTATAAGAAACTCCATCATAAAAGGTGTGCAGGCTGGTTACGAGAGTGCTTGTTTTTCAGACGCCAGTGTATTGGATCAAGAAGGGCTTTTCATTAAAATTCACATCCCGACAGCCAAGCGCATATTGTTGTTGTGTCCCTGAGCAAGACACATTGCCAGAATTTCCCACTCCAGGCATAATCTGGTGGAGGGCCTTGCCAAACAGAACAGAACAGAACTGACAGAAAAGCTGAAAAACAGTTGATTGGATATTTTTCCATATTTACTTTACTTGTACATATGTATTTATATAATTATTCTTAATTTGACAGCAGTCTCTTGATATTTGTGCAACCTATTTAGATTTTTATCATTACCATTTATATTTTTTCTCTTGTTATTATAATAAATTGTGATGTGCGAGCTACTGTGTCCAAATAATTTCCCTTGTGGATCAATAAAGTTTGTCTAAGTTTAAGTCTAAAAAACATCAGCAAAAAATCTAATTATGGCAAAATATAGCCAAATGTTGGATAACAGAAATAATGAGTGAATGATGAATGAATAATCTAAAGTTTCCCTAAATAACTTGTGCATTCAGAAGTGGTTAAGCAGTCACTTTTTCAATCTACACATGTTGGAGCAAAATATCTTTCAGTAAAGGAATGTAATGAAGCTCTAAAATAATTTTCAAATCTCTACAGGGAAAAACAACTTGTTTATTTCTGAGATAATTTATGCAGTTCAAGACAGCGAGGCAAACTTTTCCTCGCAATTATGAACTTCTTTAAAGTGCTTGAAACTGTAAAACAAGTAAGCAACACAGTGCAACTTATTTTCTGGGCTTCGTGAGTTTCTTACTATACGATCTGTGCTTATATTAAAATGTCAATATTACATTATTTTCCGATCTCATCACAAACTTACCTTGAGTTTTGCTTTGTTTCATTCACACGTTCAACGCACAAATCCTGCATATTTAGAGTTCTTCTCTCCAACAGAAAACGCTCTGTTCTACATTGTGATGTCATGTGGTGATACAAATGCTCCTCCATTTTTAAACTACATGCACCTTCACTGGAATCATTTGGAAAATTTCAGCCCTGGGATTGTCAATCGCTCCTAAACAAAACATAAACTGTCAAACTGACTTAAAAACTACTGGAACATTTTGAGCTTTGGAGATTGGAGATTGGAGATAGACAGACTAATAGACTAATTATAAAGGATCAATCAACCATGTGTGAATGAAATGAAACGGAACACAACTCTGGGTATGTTTTTGATGAGGTAACAAAGAGTCAATTTTGACTAATATATAACTTTTAATGAAGATTGTAAGTTTATCGCACCATTTTTTACAAATTTTCACAGTGAATCATTTTTTAATATGGTGTGTAAGTCTAAAAATACAGTCCTATTTTTAGACTTACACAGTGTATTTGCTTTCTGCATTTGATATATTCTTCAAAACTTTATTACACTGGTTAGCAAACTGTGTAAAATGGGGGTAAAGAGTGGGAAAACAATCCCACAGATGAATGCTGATGTTCTGTCCTTGGGCAAGACACTTAACCCACCTTGTCCCCAGTGTCTGTGCACATTGGTGTATGAATGTGTTTGTGAATGGGTGAGTGGTTCTTTGATGTAAAGCTCTTTGAGTGCCTTGAAAGTGGAAAAGCGCTGCATAAAAATGTGCAAATTTACCATTAAAAGACATTCATTGCTGTAAACCTATAGACTTTTATGAATCTTTTGGTGTTTAAAGTGGCATAAGGTCTACACGCAAACCCTTTTACCAAACACTTGTGCATATTATTTCTGTTTATTTATTGACATGGATACTTGTACACGAGCGTAAATTAGTTCTGATTTAGAAAGGAGATACAAGATATTCATATTTATGTTTTTAATGTCTTCTGCACCAAGCTAATGGGCTGGAATGGAAAACTTTGCAGCTCTTGCTTTAAACTTGAGACAGGCTTTACTGTGTCAGGTCTGATCTAATATATTTAGTCAGTGATGTCACCTTGAGTTGCTATTTTTTGCCGCACACCTCACAATAACAGAAGTGTTTGTTTGTGCTTACAGTCTTGTCATTTCTCATCTGATCACTCACCCGCCTACACGTTTTGTGACTTTAATGGCGAGCCTTCTCAGGTCCTATACAAGTATACAATATTGTTTATTTATGGATTGGGGAGATGAAATGGAATCACTTCTCTCAAAGGAACGGCTACTATATCGATCGATCTGCGCTGAACGTACAGTAAATAAAACAAGTAAACACACAAAAACAAACAACTCACTCCTAACCTCGGTACCTTTCTCTGCTTTTAAATCCATTTCGCTCTGAGATGTATCATAATCAGTGTGGATAATAGCCTACTGCATGTACTTTTATTACACAAAATTGACTCTTGTGAGCTTTAACCCATGTTAGAATTCTCTTGCCTCCTAAAAAACATACCTGGAGTTTTGTTCCAATCCAATCCAATCCACTTTATTTATATAGCACATTTCATAAACAACAGTTTCCAAAGTGCTGCACAAATACAGACTAAAAGCAACAATAATAATATAATAAAATAAATACTCATTAAACACAGATTAAAACATATTAGTCCTAAAACAATAAACCAGTAAAATCAAATAAGAGCAAAGCCATAAGATAGCAATAAATAAATAAAAACCCATAAAATACATAAAAAAAATAAATAAATAAAAGACACAGAGGACCACACAACTCATGCGGTGTTAAAAGCCAGAGAATAAAAGTGAGTCTTAAGACGAGACATTGTTTAACACATGTTTGAGTAATCCTTTATTATTAGTCTATCTACATCTCCTAAAATCAAAATGCTCTCTTAATTAAACTGCAATTTACAAGTTAACAGCAAAATTTTACCTTTTGTTTAGAAGAGCTTGGGATTTCCAGAGCTGAACCTATCCAAATTATATTACATTATATTAATATATTGCACTTCCTGTATTACCACATGACATCACAAGGTGGAACATAATGTTTTCAGTTTGAGAGAACTCAGCCTAAATATGCAGGGTTTGTGTGTTAAACATGTGAATGAAACAAAACAGAACTTCAGATATGTTTTTGATGAGTTAACAACATTATAACATAGATCAGAAAACAACATAATATGGGCCCTTTAAGACAATGCAATAATTACATGCTACTTTCAAGTACATTTAGGAAGATGGGCAACTTAAATAAATAAGACAAGTCATATTTTGATACAGTATAAGTGGCAAATAGTAGCAGCCATTGTAACTGAGCTAGTACAGTAATAAAGTTACATTTAACAAGTGTACCAACCATCCATCATTTGCTGTTTATCCTGGGAAATCATCTAAACAAGCCTAGAGTAAACTAATTTAATCAAATTCCAAACTCCTCTTGAGTAATATATTTTAAAAAGACTAATAAATTAAAGATTTTTAAATAACATAATGCTTTCCAGCCCTCAGACCAATACTGAAACATTAGCACACGTAGCAGTCACAGATTTCCACTCATTGCTCTAACTCCTGACAGTTTAATCGTTCCGTTGCACATTAAAACGACTAGTATGTGATTCAGTTCAATACAAACCACTACAGGTTGATAATGTAATAGAACGCTTAATATTTATAGGCATTTCAAGGCTGACCTCCTAACACATGCTTTGAAACTATTCTCAACCTGATTTACAACATGTACATCCTATTAGAAAGATAAAAAATAAAGCCGTCAGTGGGGTGATTACTATAATAAGCATGTCCCAAAAGGATTATGATGCACAAAAACAGAGGAATGTTTTTCAATGAGGCCTTTACAACTTGCTCATACCTTTTAAATTGCACTGCCTGACCTTCAATTAGTTTTTAATCACCAAAACCAGAATGTTACTAGAGAACTTACGGCCTGCATTATACTGGGTCACAGTATCACCTAACCTTATTTATTATCTACCACTGCATCTGTGTGCAAGGCGCTTTACAGCTGTCCAGGGCAAGGGCTTTTATTGGCTGCTTCTTCTTGGAGTATTTCCATCTTGTGTTACCGAGGTATAACATGATTTTATCTCTCCTCCACGGCACGCTTTACTGTGTCCCATGTGATTGCTGATACTGTGAGCGGCTGTCCTTTACACGCTTCTTGCAACATCAACAACTTTGGAACTGGGAAAACAAATAGAGCAACCGTAGAGTCTATATTTAAAAGACTGACAGAGGGTTTCACAGTATTTTTATTTGAAAATACGCTTTTGTGCTCAAAGTCGCTTTACTATTCCAGACATGGTTAATCAATTCCGTACATGATGGTGGTAAGTTCTACTGTAGCCAAACCATTTAACAGCAGGAAAGCTGTGCCAATCTGTGCCACTGGCCCCTCCAACCACACACCATTAATACAGAGGAAAAGTGGGTGAAGTGTCTTGCCTAAGGACACAACAGCAGTACACTAGAGCCACTGCTGACAAGTGATCACTGACAGTCTAACTTCCTCTCTTAAGAAAGTTGTGGGTGCCTTAACCTTTGCCTCTAAGCCAGATAGAGTTACAACAATGTTGAGGTTTCTATTTACCCCAGGACTCAGCCTGTGAGTGTAACTGCATGACCATCTTGCAAGAGCAAAATGCCAGCCAAGACTTCGTTTCTCAGTTTTCAATCTTTATTTGCATATTTTAACTGAGCATGTGAATATTCAAGATAGAGTTTTACCTCAAAATGTGGCAAAAACGAGCACAGGAAAGACTTTCAGTAATAATCTTACTATCTTTGTGTGTCACTGCAGTTTTTAAAATTCAGCATAAGACTGTTTTTCCCACCACAAAGTTAAGAAAAGCTTGCGGTTTCCACGCATGTACCCCAGCCTTTCCACACGTTGGGTGGTGGGGGTGGGATGATTTCAAAAGCCAATGGTTGCCATAGAGACAGGCAGTGAGAATTATGGGCAGAACAGGCGCTAAGGGACACATCACCGATGTTTGTTCCAATATGTTCCCCACACTATTTCATTGTTCCCTCCCTCCACTGATATCCAGGGATGCACTAATGACCTTCATGTGTCTTCTTGCACTTTTCCAACTCAGATTTCCAGTTCATTCTTAGCTTGGTATTCTGTATGTGTAAGTATGTGCCACCATTAAACATATTTATTGTAGTAATTTGTCAGGCTTAAGAGGAGAGGCCACAGCTGTGTTTCTGCATGTCACTGGCATCATTCTATTAGTGTCTGCTGCCCTGTGTAACGCAATATTACAAGCAAACATGAAAGCCATTACGTGACCCCTCCACTCGAAGAATCCTAACCACTCGGTCCCAGGCTTCAGCGCTTCTTTCTGAGGTTAGCTTAGTGCGGCACCAAACACACGGACTTGAAAAGCAAATCAGAAAGCTGCGGAAGGAACCTCCAGTAGACTGCCTTTGTGGATATGGGAAACCGCACATTCAGTGAGACATCTAAAGCAAAGTGAAGCAACACAGGACCGGGAAAAGGACTGAAGGAGTTAACTTGATTTTTTGTTTTGTTTTGAGACAGTGCAAAACAAGATAGAACCATATGTCTGGAAGTCTACCGAAGCACACAAGAATTAATCATTGTGTCAACAGCAAATTGGATTGCAAAAAAATGACATTCCAGTTGGAAATGCATTTGAGGGAGTCAGAAGCATCAATTAAAAGGATAAATGTCTTAGTTCCTTAGTGCATTGAAACTCTGTTTAATCTATAGATGAACCAACTCATCAAAAATTATGAAATGGCCCAAGCTGCTGAATCTACTTACTGAAGTCAGTCAATCAATTCCCTTATTATTCGTCAATTCCTCTAATGGACTTCTTTAGAGGAGAAGAGATTATCTTTCCATGGGTTCAGTTTTAATTAATTTTAGATGTAGAAATTTTTAGAGGCAATTGGTAGAATATTCCACAGTATGGCATGAAACGTACAGGTCAAATCTGAGAAGAAGTGATGTTTTTCAAGGTATTTTTTTTAAACAATAAACACAACTGAAATTAAGACAACGCAAGATAGATGTGTTTAATTACACACTGTGGAATATTCTGAGCAAAGCAATAAAATCTCCATGGAGACAACCAGGTTGGGAGATACCACACCAGAAAAGTTACATAAGACACTTTGAAAGTTACCAATGATCACTCATAATTGGGTATGAGATAGACCAATATATATTGGTCTCCAGTATAGGTCGATATTTGGGTTTTGGTCAATCTGCTGCCTAAAACACACACAAAGCTTTTTATTAACACTTAAAATACAAAGGGATAGCTGCACAAAGCATGACTACACAGCTCTCTTTTTGGCTTGTGGTAAAATCTCTGCTTCAGGGGACAATGTTGTAAACTTAAATAATATAATTCTGGGAAAGAATGAAAATTAGCGCTACGTATAGTCAAAAATACCATCACAATACAATCAGCCATCGGTTGCTCTGTATTTGAAAAACAATCAGTATCAGCATCGGCTTCTTCACCACATCAAACGAATAGCGTTCTAGGAAACATGCAGGCCTTGTTGTGCTCCAGGATTCCCGGGGCATCGTGTTTCAGTCATAAAAGTTATTTATGCACTTTGCTATGCCATATGTTCTTGTTGTGCAGTTATATTTGATAGGTAATTTGAATAATTGCAATGCTTTCAAAATGATCCTAATTGCACAAACATACTCCAATATGTGTGTTTTGAATGTCAAGCTTGAATGCAAACAAACATAGCAGAGGAATATGGTGTTACACAGGCATAAATCTAAAATGCCATTAAGTAGAGTAGCACACATTAACTGTCATGTACTATAGTACATGTGGAAGCCTATAAAATATGAGATGAAATGTATATGTGCCGTTGTAATTAAACCCCACTCAGCCATGTAGCTAAACTGTATCTGCAAGTCAACTGTCATTTAAGCAATGAGCAAATTTCATTTCCGCTGCCAGTAATACAAATGCAAATGGATAGAATAGTAATGCATAGGTGTCAAATGGTATTTAACACACCATATTATGCTAAATTGGCACTGTTTGGAATGGATGTTTAGAATATGATGGAGGTCCTTTAACACCATTAAACAAGGGATTTCTTTTTAGTTTTATTCTAATGCGTCAAGTAAGAATTAAGACCAAGTAAAAATATTAAGATATGTATGGGATAGTAATTTAAATGATTTGAAAACTGGACTTAAAGTGCATGTACCCAATTTATGTCCATGTACTTGGGCAAAAGTTGTCTTGCCACAGTATAGGTATAATGTAAAGGCTGCTCTGAGTAAAAATAAGACAACCTGTGTGCTGTCTGCATCCAGTTATAAGGTATATATATCGCTCTCAATAAGCATCAGTTAGCATTATGTTGCTAATGGCTCTGCTGCTCATAAACCATGTAAATATGCTTCATTCCAAATTAGTTGCCTTCAGAGGGTGACAGCAAACGATGAATTGAAGCGTTCTCAACCGTGCAAGTCCAGCAAAAGTAGCTTCAAGTTTCTATACATATACACATTTTAAGTCAGAATATGAGAAACCAATGCGTGTCCAAGCATATTTTAAAAAGCATGACACTTGACCTAGTCATTTGGTAGATGACTGTGCAAACTGTCTCAAAGTTTTCACATACAGAATATTTTGGCAAAAAAAAATATGGCAAAATCTGTAAAAGATATTGGAATCGTGACTGCCCACGCACAACTTTCACACTTCTCAAGGCATTACGATGATGTCTCAAATGTCACCACCTATTATTTGTCATACCGCAGTTAAAGTAATGAGCCGTAATGCGTGGTTACGTTTCAGTTTTAGGTTAAGGGTGCCAGGCTCTCGCTGTACACCGGTCTTGTCAGTTCATTTACCTTCGGGTGTCACATTGGGGTGGGGGTGGATGGGGCGCGGGGCATGACGGGCTCTTTCCTACTCTGCTGTAAACTATAGCACCATTACTGAGAGACAACTGTGAGTCAGTAGGTCTAAAAATGGCTGCTCCTGCTGGACTCTCCCAACTGCTAAAACTTGTACCTGCACAATATCTAATTCTGTCTCCAATAGCAACTAGCTGACATTTGGCAATCTAAAAATTTCACCGACAAAAAAGCGAGGAGAGACCACAAATATGTACTAGCACATAATCCTTGCTCCAAGAAGTAGATGTATATTTAAAGAAGGTGGCTTTTAGGAAGTTGGTAAGTGCTGGGGAGATGTGCCTAATTGAAAGGACGATGCTGTGACAAGTCCCGGAAGCACGCTGTCAATTATCTGATATGAAAAATACAAAAGTTCTTTTGATTCGCGGAAATGTGTGTTCTGGGATTTGCCGGAAAGAAAGGCGAGCATTTCTATGACAAAGATGAAACTGCAATGTCAAGCAGCAAACAGGAGATGTCGTGGAGAGGAATTCTTGAAGGCACGCTGTTCAAAAACACAACAAGACAGAAAAAGATGTTTACTTACAATCAGACAAATGTGATTTTACAAAAGCAGATATGGGCGAAACGGCGAGGATTGCACGCTCCACGCAACACGCAAATTTCATTCTGAAAAGTCGATCCGCATTCGGCCTGTCTGCCCATTCATTCTCCAAATAAGATGTTGTGCCTTCGCATGTCATAAACCTAATTATAGATGATGGATGTTGGACAAGTTTGTGACAAGAACTAATCACAACGCTGATCATTCTCTGAAACTTTCGCGGTTTCCTCCGTTTCTTTCTTCGCTCACATGACAAAACCTTAGACATACCTTCCACCCCAACGCTTTGACAAAATGAACAACATGGCGTCCGAATTATTCAAATTGAACGCAGTGATGTATGAAGATGGAGTTGGAGAAGCTGTGGGTCTAACCTCCAGTCAAATCAATTACCATCTACCCCCAGAGCTATGGAGACTCTGGTAGCAACAAATAGGGATTACATTGCTCACTTAAACCTGCTGGGTTGCAAGACATGGACGAGCGATTTGTCAATTTAGACTCGACTCTGCGGCGATGTCACTTGCAAATGTTGTGGTAGTATGTTATGCTTGTCAAATACTGCAAGTACACCTAGCATTAGTTAATAGCTACACACGCCATGTTGGATCGCTCAATTTCGAAATTCATCTTGGTTTGAGACTTTATTTTCAGATTTGTACCGCTGCAAACTGTCTGCTTTGAAGCCTCTAGTTTCTTCCAAAGCTTATCCTCTCACTATTTCCACAAAGTTAAGAAGAGGTTAGCTTGGAGAAGTGCTGGGAATCCATCTTCACATTTTCATCAAGAGTTTGTTAGACTCTTAGCTGCAGAATTTTCCCTATTTTACATGCAAGGGCACATATTATGCATTTTGTGTGTTGGTGTTGGCCTTTAAACTTGTTTTGCGTACCTTTGCATGCAAATGTAAGCACACAGTTGATGCGATGAACACAATTTTCAGAAAAAGTGTGCTAATGATATATGGACTTAAAAACTGTGCAGGATTTCTACCTTTTAACTTCATTATTGTCCAGGAGGGAAATGATCATACACCAGTGTCAGACATACAGACATATACGGTTGAATAATACACTAAATAACGCACTAAACCACAGCTTAAGCTTAGCTCAACAATGTAGACAAGCATTCCCTTAAAAATAGGCAACCTCCCCAAACAAACAAACAAAAAAATAGGTATGTAACTGCATTTCACCGCGACTGATCCAAGCTTGATTGTTACCTGTGTCCTAACATTCTGTAAAAGTGTCAATTATTTTGAATCTTGCAACCAGGATTAATTAAACAATGAACAAAAATATAATTCCATGCTTTTAAAGAGGGAGGAATAACTCATATAGCTCTAAAAACTACCTTGAAAAGAGCTTAACAATGCAAACTCCACTCGGCCCGGGAGTAAAACCAGAGACCCTCCTGCTACAAGAGTGTTATACCCACTAAGGCACTGTATGGTTAGCCTCTGTACTGGCTTGTGTATTGGGCTTACTAAGCTTATTGTGTGAAAAGTACCTCATAGTACAAGTAGAAACATTAGCATTAGCAGCTTTTGGCCATAACCCTGGTCTCATTAGTGCTTAATAGAGAACATCTGCTCTGTGGAGAGATGCTTTTCTGCCGTCCCACAAGTCACACCGGCCATTTGGACTCCACTCACTCTCATCTGTTTGGACTTTTCTTCTAGTAAACAGCTTTAAAATAGCCATCATTTTCATCATTCTCAGAGAATAGCATTTTAATCCTTTGCAGTAAAACCCAAAGTCAGAAGAGTATAGTGTACACAGGCATTTGAACAGCCAAAACCTGATAAGCCTTCTCCCCGTCTCTTCTACGGGTCCAATGAAGAACAGAACCAATCAAATAAATTAACAGGGAAGTCATTGCAAGAATTAAATATAATAATATGAGCATTTAGCGTTAGCAAAGACCAGAAGATAGTACGTTATTCATAATCCTTATTGTTATTTTGACATATGTCTCGACTTGTAAGGGAAGTTTTCTATTGCAAGGCTTCCCACAATGTTGAGATAAATGATTAATATTACATCCCCTATCTATATCTAAATCTAAATCTAAATCTATATCTAAATGTAAATGTAAATGTAAATGCAAATGTAAATCTATAACTATATTTATAATTTCAAACTAGCTTCTGGCACTCGGGCCTAGCCAGTGGTGGACAGACTGGTTTCTTGCAGTTGCACCATGGATTGCCTGATTTGAGTGTGTATTTGCCAGCTGCTCCCTGCTTCCTTTACCCACCCTCACCTCTTCTCTCACCGCTCATCCCTCCTCCATTGTCCCAACCTGTAACTTAATGATACTCTCACCCACTCTCTCGTGTGCCCCTGGCTGTTGATCTGAATCCCTCTTAAATATTCATCACTGAGGAGAGGAGCGAAATGCACGGGCAAAACTTGCACAGCTCCACATTAGCACACACTTCAAACCTGAAATATTTTACTTAGAAAAGTGAACTGGCTATTGTTGTGTTTTTCTAGATTTTCTCCCATTACCTGTATGAGGAGAGCAAAAACTATACTGTAGCCATATTTTGTAAAAGCAGCTCTCATGGTATAAAGTAGACTGCCGTGTGCTCGCTGCATCTAATTATAAAGTATCTTATTATTCCACATTCAGGAAGTGAGCTGGTAGCATGCCAGTTGTTATTAGCATCACCATAAAGGCCTCGAAAAGTTGTGAAAAGCCCACACAAACTCGTTCCTGTGAATAATTAGGATGCTCGAAATGCAAATGCTAAGTGAGGAATAACTTTGGACTACTGCATAAACAAGTTCTATTTTTCACATTTTTTAAGACAAATCATGTACAGCTCCTTTAATCCCTCTTTAAAATTTTGAAGAAAATGCAGCTAATTCTAATTAGGTACAGGAACACCATGCAATGAAAAGTTGCCACAAATCTTCTGCTAGGTCTGTTTTGGAGGGTATACGGGCATCTTCTTTTTGGTTGAAGTAACAGAGGTTTTGCGGATAAAGAAGTCACTCTGGTGAGTCTCGGGCTCCTGCTGTTCTCATGCTGCGGGCTTTTTGGGGGACACTGAGGAGATTATTCAGAAAGGCAAGAAGATCAGGTTTCTTTCGAATATTCACCATTTCTATAAGAGTTTGTATTTTATGAGTCAAAGTCAAAATTGCAAATGAGGCTAATGGGAAATGTGACTTTCTACTTCATCAATTCCTCAATACAACTAAAGCTCTCACACACTACAGGATAACTTCCCCAATATGGGACCTGATTTGCTCTTCCCCAGCTTTGTGGAGGCAAAGAGCAAATCTTGTACTTGCAGGATTTGTGTGTGCAGCTGCTGCAGATTACTGATAAACAAAAGAGCTTACTGTGTGTCTATCAGCAGCAACACATTTTCTTAGTTATGTTTTAAGAAATAAAAACACACTTTTATTTGCATACAATCAAAAAATGCAATATTTTGATCATTTTGAACAGAGCAAGTTGTATTTGTAGACAGGAAACCGCTGATGCGAGTGTGCTAGCTTTAACAGCTTTTAACTTGTAGTGTCCAGTCTCTTTGCTGCAGTCTTTGAGCTCAGAGGATCATAAACTGTAGTCATACATTTTATTTTGAAGACATTTACCAATCAAAATATATATTTTGTTTTTAATTTTTAGTATTTATGGCAGCGACAAACATTTTTTTTCACTCTGGAAACACGGATTGCCCCCAAAGACCCTCGAGTGGCATAACGTATTAACCTATAATAGTCTGTTTTATGTGGTAGAAACCCATTACTGCAACATATGAACTCTTCAAAGGAAAGCTTGACCTGGGAATTGGACGCTTGACTTTTGCGCTGAAATATGAATTAATACAAAACACTTCATAAAAGCTTAAGATATAAACAATCTATCAGAAAATGGCTTAAAAGTAGTGAAATTATCTTATTATTTTACTTGACAGGTTATCTTAAAATAAACTACCTCTAGACTAGAATGAAGCAGTCTCAGAACTAGTAAGTAGATGATAAATATGAAAGCAAGATGAATAACCTGATACATGTATTAAAACCAGAGAAATTGCTGTTAGGAAAAGCTCATAAGATTTCATAAGAAAAATCTTATGAGAAAATATATAATAGCACATTTCTCCAGATTTTTAGTTTTGGATATTTCAAACCTTAGCCACAAGTCAAATCACTGTGGAATGACCCCATAGGTCTAAAGTGCCTCCTCAGTAGATCTCCAACCTTCAGTGAGGGCAGCGAACATCCCATACCACTAAAGTACAGTGCTGATCCGGCACCATGCATCATCCTTTCCTCATTTTCTGCATCTGCGTTTTTGTTGCGAGCTTGACTGGTTATCAGCTTTTTTTTCGTATTTGACTATTTGGAAGCCCATTTGTTAAACTGTCCTGCTCTGCCCCCAAACATCTGGAACACTTTGCGCAGAATATTGGATTTTTACATAAAGCAGTCTGGTCTGTTACCTGCTTAAGTACAAGACTACATTGTCAGGCTTATAAAGAGAAAATATGCCATTTCCCGGGGTTACATCATACTAAGCCTGCTAGTGTTTTGTTTTTTTTTTGTTGAAGAGCACAGGTTCTTCCCCCTGTCTCCAAGCACTTCTGGCAGTTCTGCAGCAAACTCCCTCCAATCCCTCTTTGACCTATTAGCTCCGAGCAGCTATCCCACAATCCATTGCATCAATAACAATTGAGAGAGAACAAATGAACCTCTTAAGATTCAAGGCTCCTGACCACCAAATGGGGTCAATCAAGCGACTGTTAATTGGCTGTTTTTTCACCTTGACTAATTCTTGCACTTAATCTGTAATGTAGATCGCGTGCACGGGGAAAGCGGGTTTGCATATACGCGAATGCCGAAAACAAAGAGGTCTTCCTAATTAATAATGTATGTTTAAGCAGAGGAGCTCAATTTGAATGGCCACGGTGATGCAGTGTTATGTTGAGGTCAGCGTGAACCAGAAACTTTTCCTCACAGTGAGCTGCATAATCAGTGGGAAAATCAGCAGACCACAGGAGGTCCATGTTGATTTGTGCATTTATGAGGAAGACTGTGTAATATTTGGTATACATTTTTATTGATGTGAATACCATTAGTGATACTGGAACAACAGGAGCAATAAGCCGTGACCATTTAGCCGCTAATTGCCCAGAATCTCAGCTGGAGTTTACAGCTAACGTGGGTTTCAAATGCTTGTTATATGCCACATTTTCCAGGGTTTTTCCTATTGAAAAAAATATGTTTCAGTTATTAACCACTGTAGAAACAACCCTATTTTTTTATCATTCTGAAACACATGCATAAGCCAGTCTTTTGAAGTTACCTAAAACCAGATGGATTTTTACATTTATTTTTGTATTGGTTTCTTTCTGTGCCTGCTCGAATTACCAAAAAACAAAATATACATACTCACATTGGTAAGGTGAGAGAAGTGTCTTGCTCAAGGATGTGATTTCTATATTAGATGAATAAAAATTGCAAGAACAGCGCTCTAAGTCACTGCTAGAGGACTGGATTTGTGAACACTCTCCAAACTGAGTTACCATTACATCAGCTGAGGAGCAAAGAAGCTGTCAACATCTTTATACAACCATAAAACACAAAAAAATTATATATACAGACAAAAAATACACGGTAATTGACTTGGTTAGTTTATTATCAGCAACAAAACAAACATCTACACTTTTCTGTGCAACTCCTGCTGTCATGAATAACAATAGATACTCCAAGGTCTCTCACCAAACCTAACAAAATATGATTAATTTAGCACATTTTAGCTCCCAGGAATAAAACCACTGTTCCCATTAGACTCCTACAGCACAGGGGGAGCTAGGAATCATCTCTTCTCCACACTGCTGGCTGCACCTAATTAAAATTTAATACTTTACCACATTTGCTTTGCATTGTATTCATCCCCATGCTATATACTCAACAATGACTGGAACATGAAAGCCGCCACGGGGATTGTTGTCTTCTTGCGCTGTTTGTAGCCCCAGCTGAAAATAGGACAGGCATTGAACATCCCTTTAAGACCCTCAAACACAGAAATGAATCATGGGTAGTCCTTTCTATGAGCTGTCACATATGTAGATGATTTTTCCTCAAGACATCTTCCATGGCCAATTAAACACATTTCCCCACACTAAGTTAAAGGGACAACAAAGCAGGCGAAATGGATATAGCTATTTACTGCCCATGTAAAACCACTCCAACGAGAAAACGTATAGATCTGAGTGAGCATTGTGGCAGATATTTACGGATACAGTGCTTTGATACTTCAGTTTTGACAATAGAGAGAGGGTACAATGGCAAATCATTGTCATTGATCTGTGCGTGGTATGAAAGGACTTCTGTGTGCAAAGACAGGGTTTTTATATGAACTTTTTTATTATAACTGCATGGAAAGGTTATATATTGTGAATGGAAACTACTATAGGATGATTGTTTGCATATATTGTGGGAATTTGATGGGAATTTTGAGGAATTGATGTGCGAAGTTCTCATCCTTATACAGTATATTGTGGAATGAAATGAGTTGAATCAATAGACAAGTGCACCTATATGGATAGAGTTAAAATGTATGTGTTTACTGTTTAGGAAATACAAGGTGATTTTTTGGAATTGCTTTGTCACATGCATTCTATGTGTTGAATAATAAACTGCTATTTCTATAAAGATGCACTTTGTATCTTTCTCTGGTTGTGGGTTCCCCACCTGCTTATCTCCGTAAAGGTGATAATCTTTTATCTGGAACTTTCCACCCAA
>JACN01121286.1:0-12552 GCA_000787155.1 Scartelaos histophorus | reverse complement strand
CTCTTTCTCCTGGTCTCTCTCTCTTCTACACCTCTTCATAAAAGTTTTTGTCACAATGCCTCTTATGCAAATGAACTGGAACATTGCTTTTTGTCTGAGATGATCACTGTTTTTACATTTGAGAATTTCAGAATTTCAGAATCAAATCTGCATGAAAGTATTCTAAGTATTCAGAATGCAGTACTCTGACTGGATCATGTATCAGAATACCTTAACACATTTTAATGCAGGTATTTCGTATTCTGTAACTGAATATGTTGTCAAAGTATTCCTCATATCACTGTATATGAGTATGCATAACAAAAAAACAAACAAACAGCAAAATACTTATTCAAGTCTTAAGTATATTGTTATAGAAAAATGCGTCATTTATACTGTGATCAGGATTTTAGGCCATATCACCCTGCACTACTTGCAAATTTCACACATTCTATTTAAAGGTCATATATAATGGATATTTGAATATGGTTAACTCAAAAAACATACCTAAAATTGTGTTTTGTTTCATTCACACATGTTTGAATAAGCCTTTAGTATTTTCTGTCTACTTCTCCAAAGCTCAAAATTCTGAGTTCCACATAAAACTACCTCTTATCTTTCATTTTCTACAGATCAGAAATTCCAAGACTGAAATGCTCCAAATTATTCTAGTGAAGGAGAATGGAGTCTAAAAACACAGCTAAAACCAGTATTCGAGTCAATGACATGACGTCTGTTCAAATGCAATTTCTTAAAAAGGTTCAAATTTCAGAATAATTCCCCACATACCTGTAGTATCTCTGAACTCCATGGAACCAAATAATTTTTGTTCAGAAATCATGAGTTATTCTGCATGTTTTTTGTACTTAAAGTGTTAAAATGTCATGTGGTGCCACTGTCCACCCTTAACGGCTGTTTCGTGGCCCCTCATGATGGTTATTTCCCCCATAATATTGAAACAAATATTATCAGAGCATGTCGATTTTTTTTCAAATATCATGTTTTCCTGTTTTGAAAAACCAATGGTAATGAAACAAAACACATCTCCAAGCATATTTGTGACGAGGAAACAACATTATAACATTGATAAGAATAGTTTAATGTGGAGCCTGTAAAAATATGACTATAAATGAATGCATTTCTTCATATTGAAATGTTTGCTGAAACGTTTGGCTTCGTCCTGCACACGTATCAGAACATGCACTTGTGATGTGGTCTCTGTGTTGTGTCTTTGACCTCACTGGGGAGACTGAGTAAGAGCTGCTTCACATGTCGCAGTGGCATTAGGGGTAAGCTGATCCCACTGACCATTACAATATCCCCCACAGGTCAGAACTTTACAGCTTATTTTCATAGCTGCCATGGCTTAAAATGTTTGCACTTGTGGCAGCCCCTTTTGTCTATCCCTTGGTGTACGTGACCGGACATACCCTTTCGGACTGGAACAGGTGATTTACAGGACGTCATATGCATAATAACCTATTGAAGCTTTTAGAAAATGTGATTTAAATGGAAATAAATTTTGTTGTCTGGTGAAAACAAAATATCCAAAATGATCTTATCTGAATGTGATAAAGTACCTATATTACGCTATTTTCTAATCTCTATTATAATGTATAACTACCACAAAGTGGAACAGAACATTTTGAGGTACACAAACTGATGAAATAAAAGATAAAAATAAAATAAAAATAAAAGATGACTCAAGCTTTAACATGTGTGAATGAACGAGGAAACATTCTAACATGACTAAACGCTCTCCAGAGTACGACCTATATCGCTTTTGGAATAATAAGAGTATAAATAACAACTGAAAACCCATTTATTTGATGGGGCTGCCGTAAATCCAGAGTACAGGTCTCTAGCCGCTGGTCACAGTCTCCCTCAGACAGATGAGAGCGCCGGAGCCTTATTTGTTTGTGTGGATGTATTGTTCTAGTGACACCCACAGACCCACGGGGCGTATTAGAAACAATGTAATGTGTCACTGAGCTCAGAATAACCAGCCTGTCCTTTAAACCAATAGTGTTTTCCACCTCGCTGTTAAACAAATCAGGACAGATAAGATACAAAAGACCTCAGTTTTATTCAAGACAAACATCTTAATATAACAGCAAAATCTGGTTACGCCGAGTTTTATTTACCGCATGACAGGATTATGCAAAACTCACATTACGACTGTCAAAAATAACCCACACTGAAGCATTAGCATGAGAAAAATGTGTTTACTTACAAAATATGTTGATTTTCAGTAAAACCATAAATTTGCCATGTAACGACTATAGCAGATAGTGACTAGTATTTCAAAAGTATTAATATAATTGGCGTAGCTGGAAATGTTAACACTGCTTCATTATAAATTAAATTACTGATGTTATAGTTATTATGTATTGTTGCTACCTGAAAAATGAATTTAGGATAATAAAATATTATTTATCGATCTAAAATAATAATAACTTTGATTTAATGGTGTGCAAACTGAACACATATCTCAAAGTTTTTGCTATAATCACATTAAAGGTAAATTTACATATCATACATATCACGTACTAGCACCAGCTTCATAATAGCAATACTGCTGATTATTCTGATTCAAATATTATTCCCTTTTGCAGGAGATACCAGACATAAATTCACTTCTCAATACAGCTCTTCACGAACAATGCCTTAGGAGATCTCCAGGCACTGTCCCCAACTCCTCTATACTTTATGCAGTACATAATACATAATAGTAAAGTCTCAGTCTGCAGTATTTTGTGTAATATGTTTTGAATTTGCACACAGAAAAGTTTCCAGTCATACCTGGAAGTGAAGGTCCTCTTCTTCTTTTGAGAGGACATTTTCAAGCTGTGAGACATCTGCGACTTCTCCGCCTCCATCGTCAGCTTTGTGGTTTCCATAGTAACGTCCCAGCGGGTACCTGTGGGATGGAGACATGTGAGTGAGCATAACAGCAGCCAATCAGAGCGAGGCTGACAGTAACCTTGGTCATAAACAAAAGCACATAAGAAGAAAGTCTGAGCTCTCATCTGGAACAGCTCAAGGCTACAAAATCAGATGCATTTAATTCAATAAGACGCTATTCAGAGACAGGCAGTTACAGAGCTGGATGTATGGACATTATTTCAACATTCTCATTTATTTATTACCTCAAGGACTGCAATTAACCACAATCAAGAACAACAAGAGCTTCATGCTGTGTTAATTTTCAGAACAAATGGGAGTTTAATGGGAACAATAATTTTGTCTTTTATTTAGTGAAATAGTTCTGTTTAGTTTAAGTTGACAAACTTATGTTTCAATTAGAAACTTGTTCTGTTCAATGTTGGATTCATTTTCTATTATATCTTCAAATAGGAAAAAAATAATTGATTGATGCATTTTATTATTTTTGTTTTCTTTTGTCTTAATCAAAAGCAAATAAAACACCTTTCCATACTGTCAAAATCATGAGGTGTATTTTTCAGTTCAATAAAAAGCAGATCAGCTACAGGGCGGGTGCATGGACAGTATTCACCATTTATTATTGGATACAGTGTCCCAATTTTTTACATTTTTTCCCCATCAACAGAAAATCCTCCATGTTAAAAAAAACAAGGGATTCATGCTGTGTTTGTCTTTTATTTAGAGAAACAATTCTATTTAGTTTAAGCTGACAAAATTCAGTTTCAATTAGAAACTTGGATTGTGTCTCCATGTACCTCCTGTTCAATTTTGGATTCATTTTCTATCATATTTGATGGAAAATATTAAGGCAGCTTTCTTTAATTCCTTTTTGTTTGGACAAAGGAAAAGGGAATTGATTGATTCAAATTATATATTTTTTGTTGTCTTTTGTCTAATTCTTTTGTCTTATTATTGTCTTACTGCTTTATTCAGAAGCAAATCAAATGCCTTTCCATATTGTAAAAAAACAAACAAACAAAAAAAAAAAACCCTAAAAAAAACTACTGTAATACTGTCTACTAATTATTTGGCATTTACCACAAAATGGCAATTTGTGGCAATTCAATAAAAAGCATTTAAACAACAGGTGAATACAGAGGTGGATGTATGAACAGTATTTCAAGATTTACGTTTTATTTTTATTTATTTATTAGCTGCAATTATGTTTTTCAATCAAAAACTGGTGATCAACAGAATGGAGTTTAGTGGGAAATTATATTTGCCTTTTATTTAGTAAAACAATTATGTTTAGTTTAATGACAAAATTCAGTTTCAATTAGAAATTTGGATTGTGTCTCCATGTACCTTCTGTTCAATTTTGGATTCATTTTCTACCATATTTGAGGAAAATATTGAGGCAATCGTCATTAAGGAAATAGGCAATGCAAAGGAAAGTGATGGCAGTTCATATAGGCAGGTTATATACTATGCAAAATTGGCTCTTGTAAACTAAACCATGTTTTATATATGTTCTTACCTCATCAAAAACATAAATGAAGTTCTGTTTGTCTTTTGTTCAGTAGAGATTGGCTGAAATAATCTGAATGATTTTAGGTGGAATTTAAAAACAGAGAGGAGCACTTCCTGTGTTACCACATGACATCACAAGGTGGAAGAGTATTTTCAATTTGAGAGAAGAACTCTAAAGAACTTTAAACTGCTCCAAAAAACTAATGTATGCATTTTAGGTGTGTCCAAACTGTACTTTTCATTAGTGATTATTCTAATTTATGGACCCATTGCCCGTCCCTCTGCTGAGTTACAGCAAAATGCTAATTTCATTTTCCCCGAGCTCACGGTGAGATGTTTGCTCATCAATCATAAGTCCAAACATATTGAGTCGACTGTCATTGACGACGGGGAAAAAACTGCAGATATTCAGATTTATAGATTTCCTCCACTCCTTTGTGCACCAATAATAATTCATCAGATGAGGCTGGCCATTCGACTGCCCATTCGTGCTTGTCATTAATCTGGAGTCAGCTCTGGGGAAGTCAGTGCACAGCTTCAGACCAGGCCTGCTCTGACTGATGGCTCCATTCACCCAGTCCTAACAGCCAAAGGACACTGTGCTCTGACATCATGCTCAGGGTGTATCTGTGTGGATATCTATGGCAGAATGTTTATCAGTTACCGTGGTGACACACTGCACACAAATATAGAAATACATATTGCAATAACTACCAAAAAAGTTTGAGATTGTCTGAAAACTCAAGAAAAAATAAAAAAATTTAACAATATATTTTCAGAAGCCTGTGATGAATAGGTTTGATTTTCAACAAAAAGGTGAGAGTGACAAACTGAAAAACTAGGCTAATGCTAGCTAGCTTGTGACCTGTTTAGCAGCAGAAACCCGCTCACCTGTTGCAGTTCCAGCCAAACCAGTGCTTTCTGGTCATAAACTCAGATTAAAGTTCAACAAAGCCTCAGACAAAGCATACCTACAGTTAGCATTACAAGGGAATGTTGATGACATCAGCTGCAAAGTATCAATAAGTTACCTGCTAGCATCACAACACCAAGTAGCATCCTGTAGCTGACATCTGCCTCACTTCTGTCCTGGACAGCCCAAGCCAACAAGCTAAAGGCTAACAGGCTAATAACCTGCAGCTGAGCTTCCTGTTTGCTGAGTGACTCTGCAGTAGACGGGTTTGTTTGAACAAGGTCAAACACTGGTACAACAGTGATCCAGACGGTGGGTTTACTCAAGACTGAATGCTGAAAAAAAAATCTTATATCTGCATTTTATAGGGCTAATATTATGCTAATTTTCTAATCTGTTATAATGTTGTTTCCTCATCACAAACAGGCCTGGGATTGTGTTTTGTTTCATTCACACATGTTTAACACACAAACCCTGCAGATTTAGGAGTTCTTCTCTCAAATGGAAAATGCTGTTGTAACTTGTGATGTCATGTGGAAATACAGGAAGTGCTCCACTGTGTTTTTAAACTGCATACACCTTCATCTGGATAATTTTATCTTGAAATAGCCTCTACTGAACAAAAGATAAAAGTTAGTTGTTCACTTGAAAACTATAGCTTCATGACTTCACAAGGTGGAACAGATAATTTTAAGGTTTTGAGAGAAATAAACAGACGTGTGAATGAAACACAACTCCAGGTATGTTTTTGATGAAATAACAAAATTTTAACATGGCTCAAAACTCACCGTAGTTACTTTTGTATAATATAGGACGGTTTAGTCGGACTTTATCTTTTTGTTCGTTAAAGTTTCATTTATTAATTCCCTACAATCAGACGCCACAACAGCAGCCTTTGAAAGAAGATCCACGGCATGTGGTCTGGGAGTGGAGCCCCTGGAGAGTCATTAAAAGGCACATTCTCCCAGGCCCAGAGTAGAGGCTGATTAAGAAGTTCAACAGTAGTGGAATTACACTGGCAAATGAGAGAGAGATGTGATAAGGTTAAAGTTTAATTAATTTTAATAGATAGTTTTTGTGACTGACTGATTTCACTCACTGCAACTTCAAGGACGAAACGAGAGATTAGATTCAAATCAGAATCAAACAAGAAACATTTAGAGATGATCGACGAGTTCAGGCAAATTGAATCTACACATGGAGAGCTATGCATATGTAAGTGTTTGTTGGGGGTCCGTCAGCTGCTTGTTTCTATGGATACGTCTTTGCTCTGCTTGGAATGTTCCGCAGTATGACATTAAACTGATCTACCTTATGTTTATTCAATTACAGGTGGTTTTATAGTGGAAAAATACCTAAAATAACATTCTATTGTGAGCAATGTTGCCACTCCACAGATCTGACCTGTAACTTTGTCTGGTTTAGTCTCCATGAAGATAAAAAAGTTTAATATTGTACTGTGAAACATTCAAGAAAAAGCATCTGACGGACCCACCATCAAGTTATTACGACAAATCACAGAATCTTGAAGCTTTTTGGACTTAAAACAACCGTGTTAGAGATATTAGTAACCACGTAGCTGCTTAGCCTATGAGCTCCTGAAGGTGGATAGTGTAACTTTTGTGTAACTTCCTCTACAAGTAGCTGTCATTGCTTTGTCTAGAATGCTCCACAATATAATGGAGACCAAACCAGATCAAGTTACAGGTCAGATCTGTGGAGAGGTGACCCTGTCTCAGGATTCCTGTTTTTCTAGGTATTTTTGAGCAGTAAAACCACTTGTAATTGAATACATGTAAAGTAGAGCTGTTTAATGTCACACTGTGGAACATTCCAGGCAGAGCAAAGACATATCCATCGACAAAGCAGGTCACAAACCCCCAACCAAAAAGCTACACAGTGCATCTTTAATATTAGAATATTTCAAAAAGTCAAATTTACTTCCACAACCTGAATGAATCGTGACTGTTGAGCTCCTGCAAGGTCTATTATAATTACAACAAGCAAAAATATAAATGGTTATAATACATTTTAAATACGTAGCAAAAATATCAAGAGACTGGTGTCAAACAATGTAAAATTATATACATGTATATGTACAAATCAAGTTAAATATAGAAATAAAGTAATACAAATATATCTCAGTTAAATACAAGAAGTTATGAGAAAAGATGATAAAAAAGATGATACGATGATTGACAGGACATAGGGTTATCTGTTACATAAGGGTAAGTTGTTGGAGTACTGTATGAGTGTAGACTTGTACCTAAAAGTACAGAAAGTAGAAAATGGGACGTACTTTTGTTAGAGAAGCAGGTGAGGCTCCGCTAGTCCAAAACCACTCTTCTTTGTCCTCTCTTTCTCTGAATGGCTGCTTCACTTGTGGATGAGTTTCTCGGTCGGTCTGTAACGATGGCTCTCTCCACCCGTCTCCTCCTGATGAAGCTCTGGGGTCACCCTGGACACAAAGGCCCCTTCAGTGCCAACTATGTGGACAAAACAATACTGTCTGTAAATATAGCTCACTGACCAATCCCCATAGCATACTCAGCCCGCCAATCTGTATCACTAAATGAGCTCAGGCACAGATCATCAGGCTGCACATAGAGAGAGAGAGTGGAGAATGGTGGAAGAAGTAAAAAAACAGAAGTAAAAAAAAAAAAAAATACTCAAGTAAAACTAAAAGTATCACATGAAAAATCTACTTAAGTAAAGGTGTCTGTTTAAAAAAAGAGTAAAAAGTAATATATCTAAAGTATTTATAATGATCTAATAAAACTTCCAATGTAATGATTTTAATAACCCCTCAAACACTCATAAAAATACTTTTACTTTTCAGTATGTAGTGGAGTAAAAAGTACAAGATATACACTTTAAAATGTACTTAAGTGACACATTTTCTGATCTGTTATAATGTTGTTTCCTTATCGAAAAACATACCTGGAGTTGTGTTTTGTTTCATTCACACATGTTTAATACATAAATCCTGCATAATTAGGCTGAGTTCTTCTCTTAGAGGGAAAACTCTCTGTTCCACCTTGTGATGTCACGTGACAAATACAGGAAGTGCTCCACTGTGTTTTTAAACTGCACACACCTTCATTAGAATCATTTGGATAATTTCTGCCCTAAATTTATCATTCTGTACTAAACAAATGGTGAAAAGGTAGCTGTTCACTTGAAAACAACCACTTCATGACATCACAAGGTGGAAAAGAGCATTTTGAGCTTTGGAGATTTAGACAGAGTAATAATAAAAGGTTACTCAGACATGAGTAAATGAAACAAAACACATCTCCAGGTTTGGCTCTGAGGAGGTAGTAACATTTTAACATAGCTTAAAGTTCACAAGGGTCACTTTGCGTAGTATCAGACCTTTAAAAAGAGTCTGAAATGCTTTAGTAAACCATAAACCATAAAACATTTGGCTGGGTCATTAAGTTCATTCTCTTAAGGATACATTTGTCCTGGATTAGTCATGATCTAAAATAAACTTTTATAGATATCTAACAGCTAAACCAACAAACTGTTTGGATAGTGTATTACAAATGAGTGCCGGGCCTGCCATGAGAAGAGAACGCCCCACACCAGATCTGCCCTTGTTCACAGCTCCAGACCAGTGTGGCTGAGGCCCCACACCAGATCTGCCCTTGTTCACAGCTCCAGACCAGTGTGGCTGAGGTGCAAGAAGAAGAAGAAGACAGCACAAAAAAGGATTTCCTGAAGCTGGTGTTGATATTCAAGAGTCCACAGAAGTACTTCACATTTGCTCACTTTGGGTCCACTTTGTGATGTCTTATGGTAGAACAGAAAGGTGTTTATAAACTCAATACACCTTCACCACAATCATTTGGATAAATTCAGCTTTGGAATTGCCAATCTCTATTAAAGTAAAGGTAAAAAGTAGCTGTTAACTTGAAAACTACTTCTTCATGACATCACAAGGTGGAACAGAGAATTTTAATAATAAAGAATTACTCAAACATTTGTGAATGAAAAAACACAATTCCAGGTGTGTTTCTGATGAGTTAACAACATTATCACATGGCTTAAAGCTCACAAGAGTCCAATTTGTGTAACATGAGACCTTTAATGTAGTTTTAAAGTAAAGTACAGATTCCTAAAATATATACCACTGGACTCTGAGCTCCCACGACAATAAAACCCAACAACAAAAGCTGTAGCCGGAAGTGTTCTGAGAACAGAGGCACAAAGGAGCCACAAAAGTCAGCTCAATACAATGCCCTTCTAATATCAGCACCTCAGAGAAATATGAGCAGAGAGGGTGTGGAAATGCTGTTTAGGTTTTGACTTTGTAGATAAAATACAAGCGGGATATTTAGAATGGATTTGGTATTTTTCAGCTGGGTCCAAAAAGAAAAGAACACATTTTATAGGCGATGAATAAGAAAGTGCAGTGAAATAGCTGAGTAAGTACAAACTTGTATTTATTGTTCCCACACAGTATCAGTTGGGTGGTTCAGCTGTGCCATAAATCTAGTGCAACCAAAGAGGTGAAGACTGGTGAAGGTGCTGAGGTCAAAAAGTCCCTAAAATATGGCAGAAAGTTGCACATATTATCTAAGATATTAACAGAGTTCAAATACATAAGGGCAGAGAAAAGCAAATTGAAAATGTAATAAAAATTACAGATGCCCCATTGGTCTATAAAAAGGAGTTAATGGAGCTGCTAAATGTGTTAAGACTAGGGATGTACCCACCTGATACTGATATACTGAAAAATTATAATAAAATAGAACTTTTAACTTTTATTTATACACATTTCTTCTGGCATTACTTCAGAGATAAATAACAGACACATAACACTTGGATCAGTTTTGCCTTTTTTAAGTTTAAAGAAGTAATTGCTGTTTTCAGTATCGGTTGATATCGAGAATCGGCATATACATAAAGCCATGGTATCAAAATCGGCATTGGATCGTGCATGAAAAGGTGCAATGTGTTACTTTGGAGGGTCCGCTAACCGCTCATTTCCATGGAGATATCTTAGTTTTGCCTGGAATTTTCAAACAAATCCATTTCCAAAGAAGCAGGCACGGCAAGTTACGAGTCAGATCTGTGGAGAGGCAACTACTTTGACAATGACAATGCATGTTTTTGAGCATTTCTGAGCAATAAAATACCTGTAATTCACTTAAAGTAAGATAAATATGTTTAATGCTATACTGTGGAACATTCCAGGCAAGCAGTAACATAACCAATGGAGACAATTACGTGGAAAACCCTTTACCAGAAAAGTTAGTTACTTAGTACACTATGCACAGTTACTTAGTACACTCTGTACCAGTAAGATCATTTTCTTTCTGTCTGAACATGACTCTTTATAATACCAAGGATGCAATTAAATACTAATTACCAGTTAACTCCATTTAGTCACACCATTAACTCCAATTATCAAAGTAGGCAAAACATAACATGAACTCTGATGCTAGTTTCATAGTCTGTGTATCTGAGTGTGGAAATTAAAAATATTTTAAACCGAATTTTCAGAAAACCCAGAAACGTGTGGACAGGACTCAAAATTCAAAACTGTAATATGAATCTTACATTGGCTTTTTATCATTTATAATTGGAAATGACATTTGAAATTCATTCAGTTCAAAATGCAAAAGCAGTGGTCGGCGTCGCTCGTAGCGTTCTTTCCTTGTTATTATTTTCGCCTATATCAATGATTTTTCCAGGAAACTTCGCAATTTCCTGTTGCCATGGCAGCGTGTTTATTTCTGAAATTGCGAGTCCACTGGCGAAGGGCTGCACCAGGACTGAGGACGGACAGAATCAGTCAACATCACGAGGACGGGGAGGGGGCCAGGCAGGGGGGATATTTATACCTCTTTTGACAGGGCTGCACCTGCCTCTGGAATATGGCAAACAATACAAACAGCTCCTGCCAGCACAACTCCACAAATCACACACGAGTGACGCACTAAGAATAACTAACAGCTGAGCCCCACCTTCACTAACCTCTCCATTTGGGAAACTGTATGTTCTGAAGAGGACAGGGAAATTAATTAGGTTTGAATAAAGATTGAAACTCAGAAAGTATGTGGTTTTGAGTGGTGTTCAGGCTTTTGAATACATTTGAGAGTTTCTGTGTGTAAAAGGCACTAATTAAAAGTCTAGTTTATGTTCATAACATTAATACTGACAGCAATTTTTATTTACTTTTTGGAAAGAAAAATGGAAAATTGAGATTCATTAATATGATATCAAATTTTTGGCATATTGTCCAGGCCTAGTTTTGAGCATTTGATAAACTGAAAAGTCAGTTCCACTTTGTGATGTCATGTGGTAATACAGGAAGTGCTCTACTGTGTTTTTAAACTCCATACATCTTCACTAGAATCATTTGGATCATTTCAGCCCTGAAATTATCAATCTCTGCTGAGCAAATGACCTTGACAGTTTGGACTTCTCATTTTACTAAATTACAGTTAAGATCAGTATATTTAAGTTTTATATTTGTTTTGTTTTTAAATCCAGTTTGACCATTCTTCATATTTTACTTCCTGGCTGGAAACATAATACTACAGGGAATTCCATAACTCTTATGTAACAAACACAATGTGATGTTCACTGGGGCTAAACTCCTCTCATGTGCACATATTATTTGAGAAAAGATAAAAAATCAATATGATATAAAAGTGCAAGAAAACAAACCTAACCTAATGTTATGTCATAAACATGTTTTAGATCTCCCAGTAACTTTACACATTTTTTTCAACTTTTCTTCATAAACTGCTTCTTGATTTATTATACATTTATATTTACAGTGTAACAGGTGTTTCAACCAGCTTAAGTAGAAAATATAGAATGGTCAAAAGCTGTCATAGGCACTTTAAGATGCCGATGATGTTTGAGAAGTGAAAATCCAGACTAGAGGGGTTTAAAATTGTGAACCTGACTCCAATAGGCTTTATACCGGCAGCAGACTGGGTTTTCAGCATTAAATATAGAACATATCTCACTGAAATATAGAAGAATCAGGAATAGAAACTACGACCAAGCGGTTCGGTCCCAGAACAAATCTTCATCCCCGTATCACATTACTCAGCAAAGCAAATGGGCCCAGAGAATCTTAAAAGTAAGAAATATGAATGCAAATAGAAATTTTGTTTTTCAAAGGCCTGTGCTGTGCCATTTTCTGATTTATGTTAGAATGCTGTTTCCTCATCACAATCATACCTGGAATTTTCAGTCAGTTCCACTTTGTGATGTCATGT
>JACN01141836.1:0-23959 GCA_000787155.1 Scartelaos histophorus | reverse complement strand
ACTGTAGTACTCACATAGATGTACACTGATGAAGCTGGTGGCGTTTTCTTGTCCAAGGGAGTTTTCTGCGACACACGTGTAGTTCCCAGAATCCTCCACTCGTACTCGACTGATCTGAAGCTTGGAGTTTTTTCTGCACACACAGATTAACAGAAAGAATAAAACAGATGCTTAGACTTAGACAAACTTTTCTGATCCATAAGGGGAATTATTTGGATACAGTATCTCACACATCACAGTGAGGAAGTCCTCACCTGTGTTTTTGAAATGTACCCACACCCTCCTTATGTTTAGCTGGACAATCCTATCTAATGGTCAGACCACAAGCCTATGTCATCCACAAGGCCATTCTCCATAAATATTAAAAAGAATGCTACAACACAGCTTAACAATCCTGATGCAATGTGCAGTAGTTTCATTATGCTATGCATATGAACAGCTTTTGTGTGAAACTTGTTGTAAACTTAAACTGTCCGCTCTTTCACAGATTTTGTAATTAGTGGCAGAACAGTTTAATTACAGTATTTTTCAAAGTCAAAGCAGATTTAACAAAGCATGACGAAAAATACAATACAAAGTAAAAGTCCCAGGACATTTGTTTTGACGGTGTGAATAAAATGCTAAAAGGATTTAAAGCTATAAGAGGACATTATGACCCCTGCACCACTGTAAATGATCATCAGCAGGACTTTAGGAAGATGGTGTTTGTAAGTATTCATATTTTAAGAACTGTGCATAACCCGATAATGAAAATGTGTTGTGACAAAAAAATCTAAACTACTGTTAACTTACTGTGCAAAAATGTGGGGCATATAATGTATTATTTAAAAAGTAAAGGGAAAATGCTTATGAACATTTCATTTAAAAGGTCCTACATTATGCAAAACTGATTCTTGTGAGGTTTTGTTGTTACCTCTTCAAAAACAGACCTGGACTTGTGTTTCATTCACATGTTTGAGTAACACTTCATTATTCTGTCTACATCTCCAAAGATCAAAATGCTCCATTCTACCTCGTGATGTCAAGTAGTGGTAGTTTTCAAGTTAACAGCTCCTTTTGCCTTTAGTTCAGTAAAGATTGGAAATTCCAGAGCTGAAATCATCCAAATGATTTGAGTGAAGGTGTATGGAGTTTAAAAACACAGTGAAACACTTTGTGTATTACAACCTGACATCACAGGGTCGAACGGAGTGTTTTCTGTTCCAACCTGTTCTGTTTTTGATAGAAGAATCTAAGTATGCAGGGTTTGTGTGTTATATTTATTAGGCATGTTTGTGATGAGGAAACAACATTATAACATATCAGTGTATGGACTTGAACATAGAGGCACACTTCCTGGAGAATGAGTTACCACCTTGTGACATCAGCTGGTGGGAATGAACTGTTTAAGCTCTTGGGAGATGGGCCCCATAAGTTACATTTTATCTATGTGACTTTTCAGCTGGGTGTTATTTCCATGGAAAAGGCTTTTACCACAGGTTGGCACCTTGACCTTGAAAACATTCATTATTACTGTGAGTATGGTCATCTCTCCACAGACCTGACCTGTGACTTGGTAGTGTCCCTCTTTCTCTATTATATTATATATATGAATACTTTAATGGCAGCAGAACATTCCATGCAAAGCAATAACATCTCCATGGATACAATGTGGCGGGGCCTCCTTCTGAAATGTTACATAGTGCACCTTTAACATAATGATATGTGATACAAATGGAACTAATCCAGGCCCAGAGTGAATGCAGCCTTAGAGAGGCAAAGTGATTGGGCGCTGACAGGTATTTAAAATGAAACATAACCCACTGGACATATTGGACAGGTGAGTGAATGAACAAAACAGAAGAGCTCTTAGTGAAATGGAGGTCTAAACACACTTACACTACTTTACAGAAATCAATACAGGCTTCTTATTTAAGTGCTTATTACACACATGATATTCAAGATAAGATGACTTTAAAGTGCATTATAGCATGTCTTGACCTGTGGTATTGATAAACTGCCACAAGGGGGACGTAGACAACTTGTCAACACTAAATTTAAATATATCAATGTAACGCATGTCATTTAAATAATAATGTCACTATAGTATTTTATTATTATTTTGTATTATTATGTCCTATCTTAATAAAAGGTGCACTGTGTAACTTTTCTGTGCCTGCCACCAGCTTGTCTCCATGCAGATCATATTGCTGGAAAGTACCACCGTGTGACAATGAACATATCTGCCAGAGTTATTCAGATGTTGTTATTGCTAAATAACACTTCTTCAATTCTTACTGTAAACAAGGTGAACTTGGCCTGATAGCATTACCTTTTTGTCTCTATGGAGATAACTTAATGCTTACTGTGGAACATTCCAGGAAGACCAATGACACCTCCATGGAGACAAGCTGGTAACAAACCCTCCACCAGAAAACATAACATACAGGACTCAATAATTCTAAATTGCTCAAACGAGTGCTTCCCAAAGTGAGGGTTGCGAGACACTGAGCTGATTTCAAGATATAATTTCAAATGTATCTGGATTTCATCAGTTATTTTATTTAAAACTATATATTTTAAACTACTCACACAGACTCTATAAATATAGCTCTTGTGTGGTTCCAAATGTTAAAGCAAAGCTCAGATTGAAGAAGATTGAGAAGTTGAACTGGAGTTACAGAGATTCAAACAGAGCAGTGCTTAAAGTTAGCATCACACCCCCATGAATATTGATAATATCAGCTGCAAAATAACTCTCACTTGTAATACTCACTTGTTGGTCTTGATCTTGAGGTCCCGGCCCTTCTGTAGTTCGTGTCCGTCCTTGTACCACCTGAAGCCTGGACTGGGGCTGCCGGCCGCCTCACACTTCAGGTACAACCGCTCGCCCTCCGCCAGGGTCTGCCCGCGCATGGGCCGCAGCCGAGGGGGCGTCGCTATGGAGACACAGGGCAAAGGTCACACTTGTGTTATCATGTCTTACTGTGGATGCTGTAAAGCATCACTTGGGAGGAGCTCAAACTCTGGGTTTATTTCACTTCACACACATTTGTGAGCTTTTAACTGTGTCAGGATGTTCACCTCTTCAAAAACATACGTTGAGTCGTGTTTTGTATCATTCACACACCTTGTGTTGTCATATAGTGGCAGGTTTCAAGTTAACACCTACCTTATATTTTTAGTTCAGTAGAGATTAGCAATTCAAGCTCAGGAATTATCCAAATGATTCTAATGAAGGTGTATGGAGTTTAAAAACACTGGAACATTCCTCCACAGAACAGAATGTTTTTTATTTGAGAGATGAACTCAGCCTAGATATGCAGGATTTGTGTGCTAAACATAACATGAAACAAAACACAACATTGAACAATGTTTGTGATGAGGAAACAGCATTATAACATATATTAGAAAATAGCGTAATATGAGCCCTTTAAAATGATTATTTAAGAAGCATTCATTCATTCATAAAAGTATTTGGTAATCACAGATAACAAAGAAGCTGTGTAGCTATGTATTATCTTAAATTGAATGCCAATCCATAATAGATGCTCAAATGGGCACTATCTTAAGCTAATGTACTGAACAGGGTTAAGTGGGATAACAGACATCAATAGTTTAGGTCACTTATGTAAACATAGAATAATGCTAATGCTAATGCTAATGCTAATATACAAACATACAGTAGCATTAGAGCAACACAACACTGTCGTTACTTAGTTTACTGCCAACTGTAATTAAAACATTGTTATTTTCATGTTTATATTAAAGATATCTTCCCTTATAAGTCAAGTTAAATCAAAAGTTATTTTTAATGTGAGTCATGACAAAGAGGATTATAAAAAAAAAAAGCTTAAAAGAAAATTTGCTAAACTAGTAACACTTACCCAAAATCAAAAATCACTCCAATACAAAAATATTTACCATTGTGAAAATGCAACACAATTACGTATAAATTAAAGTTTCTTACAATAACAACTACTACTATGGCAAAAACATAACTTAACATAGTAACAAAGTAACATACTCCTGCCCAAACTTAGAACTCATACCACATACAACTGCAACTACTGCAACTACTACTACTACTAGTACAGTTGAATAACATGCACTACATACAGATTTGCTGTACTGCATGTGTATTGTGGCAGGTGTAAATTATACATTACTTTGAATATTTCATGTGGAGTGAAGCCCCCACAGTCTCAGCTCAGACACAAGAACAGACCAGAGAAAATAAGCAATGTTTCCAATGCTTTAAGAACCCTTATTACACTATTATAATGGTGGTGGCTTAAAGCTCACCAGAACTGTGTAATGTAGGGCCTTAAAGTCACTGTACCTGGTTTTGACTGTCTTAAAAACAGAACTAGTTCATTTGAAACCATTTGCAGTGGTTCAAAGTTATTCCTCATTCACCCAAAGCATTCAGAGCATCCTAATTATTCACCGTATGGGTTTATAAATTGCTTTTCACAACTTTCAGAGACCAGGGCGGAGTTTTGCCATCATGGTAATGCTAGCATTCTAACACACACTTCCTGATTATCTGACAATTAAACGCTTTATAATTATCTACAGACAGTACACAGAAGACTCATTTTGACCTTTAAAGCTGTTTGTACAATACTAACATTTTAAGGAACGCCAAAATAGTCTTATACTGGTTCATTTGACTAATACACTTTTTTTCTAAGCAGAGTTTTGAGAGGAAAAATTATAAACTTACATATAGCATAGAAAATACACCAGATGCCCTTCCCACCCAACTGGCAATGCACTATATTGACCAACCACTTTCAGGACTTCTTGTACTATTTTGTTATGTTATAAACTTAATTCTAATTTGATTACCTCGATTAACAGAATTGCTCCTGCTGCTACAATTTGTAAGATTGTTCAATGAATCCCATTTAAAATTGTGATTTCAATTACTACTCTATTCACTTAATGAGAATGCAGTTAATTACTATACTACTGCTCCTGCCACCACTACTATTACTACTTTTACTGCTACTACTGCTGCTACCATTACATCCTTACATACCTCCAAAATGTGTATTGTTTAAGATTAAACAAAAAGCGACTTCTACTTCTACTACTGCTACTACCGTTACTTTGACCATTACTACTGCTATTACTGCTGCTGCTGCTACTACTACTACTTCTACTACTACTACTACTACTTTGTATTGTTCAAGGTAAAGTAAACTTCAACTACTACAACACGTCTATCGCTACTGCTACTTAATTTGACTACTACTACTGCAATTACTGCTACTACGACTACTGCGATTACTGCTGCTACTACTACAACATCTAACACTACTACTACGACTACACCCCTACATACCCACAAAATTCGTATTGTTCAAGATAAAGTAACCTGCTACTACTACTACTACTACTACTACTACTACTACTACTACTACTACTACTACTACTAGTACTACCACTACCACTACCACTATTACTACTACTACTACTTCTACTACAACTACACCCCTACATACCCACAAAATTGTATTGTACTACTACTGCAAATACTGCTACTACTATTGCAATTACTGCTACTGCTACTATTACTACTAGTACCACTACTACTACTACTACTCCTACTAAAAATACACCTCTACATACACAGAAAATCTGTATTGTTCAAGATAAAATAACCTGCTACTATTACTACTGCTACTACTACTACTACTACTACTACTACTACCTCTACCACTATTACTACTACTAATTCTACTACAACTACACCTCTACATACCCTACTACTACTGCAATTACTGCTACTACTACTGCAATTACTGCCACTGCTACTATTACTACTAGTACCACTACTACTACTACTCCTACTAAAACTACACCTGTACATACACACAAAATTTGTATTGTTCAAGATAAAACAAACTACTATTGCTACTACAGTTCTACCACTGCCACTGCTCGTACTGTGCTACTACTACTGTACTTAATACTTTACTGCTACTACTTCTACTAGCTCAGAAGGACTCTCTCTCTCTCTCCTGGTTCAGCCCCCTCCTGGCCCGGCCTCGTGTCCCAGTGGAGACTGTGGGTCACAGCTGATGCTCAGACTGTGTTTGGCTCACCTGCCCGTGTGCGTCTGTGAACCTGCAGCAGCCCCGTCCAACACAAGAGCTAAAAATAGAGGTGTTCAGACTCGGCTCCAGGAAATCTGCTTTAGATATGATTTACAGTCACATCACAGCGACTCAACACACGTACAGGAGAGAGGGAGGGAGGATGGAAAGAGAGGAAGAGAGTGAGAAAGAGAAAGAAATAGACGAGAGAGAGGAGAGGAAGAGGCTGGACAGTAGAGAGCAGAAAGAGGGAGAGGGAAACGAGAAAGAGATGAAGTGAGAAAGAGAAAGAAATAGACGAGAGAGAGGAGAGGAAGAGGCTGGACAGTAGAGAGCAGAAAGAGGGAGAGGGAAACGAGAAAGAGATGAAAGGGAAGGGAAGCAGAGAGAGAAACAGAGGAAGAGGGAGAGATGGAGTATACAAGAGAGGAAGAAAGAGAGAGACTAGAGTATAGAGAGATGTGAGAGAGAGAGGAGAGAAAAGGAGAACTGTATGGGTAGAAGGACAAGAGAGAGAGGAAGGAAAGAGATCTGAAAGAAAGGGGGAGGAGTGCCCTGGTGAGGCTAGCTTAGCAATAAGTCAAATTTATTGTTAATTCAATATCTCCAATGCAATATGAGAGGCACAGAAAGAGCGGCTCTAATGTAGTGGTCTTTGAGAGAGCATCATGTTGCTTTCTCTGTGTAACTAAACTGGGACTGTTACAAAACTACAGGGCCGGAGTCCAAATAGTCCAACTGGTGAATAAATACGCCACTATCAACATTGTTAACTCCAATCCGCTGATGAAAATGTTCAATTTAAGCGTGAAAAGTCCTCAAAATGGCGTCTATATGAACAGAACTGGTTTTGAAATGACATCACAGCATTAATCCAGAGGGCAGTGCAGCTATAATACTGTTAAAGCAGTATTAAAGTGAGCTTGTGCTGTGTTTGGAGAGTTTTAAATCACAATATTGGTCTAAAAAGAGTTAAAGGTGCATGATGTAACATTTTGGTTGCAGGATCGTCCCTATGTTCCACAATGTGACATTAAACAGCTCTACTTTACATTTATTCAATTACAGGTGGTTTTATAGCTCAAAAATAAGCGGAAAAACTGGTATTCTGTGAGCAGGGTTGCCTCTCCACAGATGTGACCTGTAACTTGGTCTGGTTTGGTCTCTGTGAAGATAGAAAGGTTTAGTGCCATATTGCTAAACAAAGGCAAAGCGATAACATCTCTATGAAGAAAAGCATTTGATGGAGCCACTACCTCCAGAAATGTTACACAATGCACCTTTAATGACAGAAGCAGAGCTGATCCATATTGCACCATCTGGGAGTGTGACATCACCACTTTGCCATATTAATCTTATGGTGTAAAGTCCTTTCTAAAGACATAAACAGGTGAGGAATGGAAAAATGTTACTTACTAGTTAACTTAAAGGGCCCATATTATGCAATTTTCTGATGTTATAATGTTGTTTCCTAATCAAAAACATAACTGGAGCTGTGTTTTGTTTCATTCACACACAGGCAGGCTGAGTTCTTTTCACAAACAGAAAACACTCCTATATTACAGGAAGTGCTCCATTGTGTTTTACATACATCTTTGCAATAATAATCTGGAGCAATTCAATCCTGGAATTGCCAATCTCTGCTGAACAAAAGTATCTGTTAACTTGAAAACTATCGCTGCTTGACATCACAAGGTGGAACGGAGCAGTTTGAGCTTTGGCAATGTGATAGCCCAAAAAACAGGATTACTCAAACATTTATGAATGAAACAAAACACAAATCCAGGTCTGTTTTTGATGAGAATGCTCACAAAAGTCAGTTTTGTGTAATATGTAAGGACCTTTAAGTGTGCCTCTTGGTGTGTTTCTCTTATGTCCAGAGGTTGAGACTTGGAACTCAGAATAAAGTTTTCTCCAAGTGTCTGTGTTCATACATGTTTTAAGATATTTTTAAGCAACTTTTTTAATGCAAAATAAATACATTTTATGGCAATACCATGGAACCTTCCAGGCAAAACAGTAACATCTCCACAGAGAAAACCAGAACTACACCAATACTAAACCAAGGCTAAACCAGGTGTAAATCAGGAGGAAACAAAGACTAAACAAGGACTAGACCAGGACTAATCCAGGGCTAAATCTGGACTAAACTAGGACTAAACAAGGACTACACCAGGACTAATCCAGGGCTAAATCAGGACTAAACCCATTACTAAACAAGGACTAATCCAGAACTACATCAGAAGTACATCAGGACTAAACCAAGACTAAACCATCACTAGAACAGGACTAAACCAGGAGTGAATCAGAACTAAACTAAGATTAGACAAGAACTAAACCAGGACTAAACAGGGCTAGATCAGGACAAAACCAGGGCTATACCAGAACTTAACTGAGACTAAACCAGGGCTAAACTAGGTCTAAACTTGGACTAAACCAGTATTAAATCAGGAGTAAATCAGGAAGAAACAAGGGCTAAACCAGGACTAGACCAGGACTAATCCAGGGCTAAATCAGGACTAAACCAGGACTAAACCATCACTAGAACAGGACTAAACCAGGAGTGAATCAGGACTAAACTAGAATTAAACAAGGACTAATCCAGATCTAAATCAGGAGTAAATCATGACTGAATCTGTAGTTTTCAAGTTAACAGCTCCTTTTATGTTTTGTTCAGTAGAGATGGACAATTCCAGGGGTGAAATCATCAAAATGGTTCTAGTAAAGGTGTGTGGAGTTTAAAAACACAGTAGAGCACTTCCTGTATTATGACATGACATCACAAGGTGGAACAGTGTTTTCAGTTTTGAGTTTGTGTGTTAAACATGTGTGAATTTGTATGTTTGTAATGATGAAATGATATTATAACATAGATCAGAAAATATGGGCCTTTTAATATGCCAACATCCCCACAGCAGACAGGGGGCAGTAGAGGCTTTGTGTGTCCATAGGTTCAACAGCAAATGCACCCGTCAGTCACCCGTTTCACCCCTTCCTCCCCTGAAGTCCAGCTCATTTAGTGCAGCTCAGTCTCCTCCAGGACAGACCATAAAGAGACAGAGAGAAAAATCCAGTCCCGTACAGTTAGATAAAGTTTGGCCTGTCACCATAATGACTACAGCAACTTAACTTTCTAGAAATGAGAAATGCAGCTTCTTTCTTCGTACTAGTGCGGGAACTTTTAGATATTTTTCTCTTCAGAGTGTTATGTCAACACAACTGGCGCATATTCTTATGGTAAATTTAAGACTGAAGGTGCACGGTGTAACTTTATGATGGTGGGAGCTATATTTATGCAAGTGTTCAAACTGGTAGTAGCAGTGGTAGTTGTAGCAGTAGTAGTAGTAATAGTTGTAGTAGCAGTGGTAGTTGTAGCAGTAGTAGTAGTAATAGTTGTAGTAGCAGTGGTAGTTGTAGTAGTAGTAGTAGTAATAGTTGTAGTAGCAGTGGTAGTTGTAGCAGTAGTAGTAGTAATAGTTGTAGTAGCAGTGGTAGTTGTAGCAGTAGTAGTAGTAGTAATAGTTGTAGTAGCAGTAATAGTAGTAACAGTGATGTAAGTTCAGTATAGCAACATACTGAAACAGTTACAGGTAAATGATATAAGAAGTAGCACAGTTAGCAGATCTATGAAATAAAATCATAGGTACTTTCTTGCTAAAATCTGCTCAGAAACAATATTAACACTGTCCAGTCAAACCATTTTCTAAAAGGATGTTGGTCTATTTTGGTGTTAAAAGCTTTATTCAGTTCCGAAACCTTGTGCGTTTGAGCGTCTCTAAAAGTGTTTTTCAGCAGATTAAAGGCAAAGGTCTGCACTGGGACTTTTGTCAGGCACAAAAATACTTTGAACAGTACGATTCACATATACACACACTCTATACACACAGCACATATACACACTCTGTCTCTCTCTCTCTATCTATATATACTCTATATACATACACTCAGCAGAACCGCACACCTGAACATACCAGCTGCACTGTCCAGGACAAAATACAGCGACTTGAGTAAAAATAAAGAAACATCAGTAAGCATTTCCACTGCCTCCATATGTTGAACTGAAATTGCACTGAATCTCATATTTGTAGGTGACATTAATATTTCATTTTCTTATTTGTTCAACCTGCAAATAACACTGTGCATCAGAGTTCTCAGTATTAATAAATAAATATAATAAACAAACAAACAAACAAACAAATAAATAAATAAATAATGGAATACCTTTTGAGGAGCTTAAAACATGCTACAATGACATGATGTAAGGTGTAATGTAATGTAAGGTAGAGCTGTTTTATGTCACACTGTGGAACATTTCAGACAGAGCAATGACGTATCTGTTGAAACAAGCAGGTACCGAACCCCCAAGTAAAAACTAGTGCACCACTAACAGTATATCTAAATGTAAATGGACTTAATGCTGATTTAAAGTAGTAAACGGGTCAAATAAATAAATAAAATGTTCATTTCAAACTCTTGGTTGTTGTGTAGACGCCTTTGGGAGCCCCCTGGTCCTGGACGTCACTTTGGGAATCACTGCAATACATAATTTAAATACCCAATAAAACTATACTGTACTACAGAATTAAGATGGATACGGTTTGCCCACACTACTACTACTGCTATTACTACTACTACTCCTACTACAAAAATGTATGTAATATTCTATGTGTATTTGTAAGAGTCAGCTGTACAAGTTTCTGATCTAAGAGTTATGTATCACTAAGAGAGAGACTAAAGAGAATGAAACGAGAAAGAAAGAGAAAAGAGGGAGCGAAAAAGGGAACAGATTAAAAAGAGCGAAAGGAATAAAGTAGAGAGAGAGAGAGAGAGAGAGAGAGAGAGCGTGTGCAGTAACCTGGAGTCTCAAGCTGCTCGTGTAGTGGACCGCTATCTCTGTGTGTGTGTTTGTGTGTGTGTGTGTGTGTGTAAAAGAAAAAAGTGAGGGAGAGGCTGAGCGATAAGAGAGAGAAGAAACATTAGGAAGAGAGGCAGAGAGAAAGGGGAGGGGGCGGGATCAGTCACCAATTGACACGCTCTGGAACCAATCGGCTCCAACCGGACCTCTGTGCTGACCAATCAGAGTCCACCATTGCTCCCATCACTGGGCCAGAGCTGGTCCTTGTCAAGGTCAGCTCACAGCAGCACTGAAGCATGTGGGCCTGGAAGTATAACGCTGAACAATTTGGGAAAAGAGATCTAACTGATTTTAGTCATGTTAAAATGTTGTTACATGAATTAAACACAAAACATTATGGGCCATTTAAAACTAGAGCAGATTTGACATATTCCAGGTGGCTCTGAAGTGTAATGGTGACTGGAAATGATTTTGTAAATAAATAACCCTGGTCATTTTGGCTAATCATGTTTAGCTGTTAATGTAATGAGCAGCTAACGGCTCTTCAGTCATGTGACCAGAGCTCGCTAATGAAGAGTGGGCAGAAAACGCCGCTGTCCCTCCTCTGTGTGTGAGGCCAGTAAACACAGAACTGCAGCTCTATTACAGGACCGAGGCGCTTTCTGTTCACATGAGGAGGGAATGAGTGGAGGGACTGAACTTGTCAAATACCTGATATGTAAAACCTACGGAATAAATGTATGGTCAAAAAGGACATGGAGGACAAGTCATAAGAATGCTAAACCAGGGCTAAACCAGGACTAGACCAGGACTAAACCAGGACTCTGCAGGCCTAAACAAAGCTAAAACCAAGACTAAACCAGGACTAAATCATTCAGGGCTCAACCAGGTTAGAACAATGTTAAAAAAGGCCTAAACCAGGACTAGACCAGGACTCTGCAGGCCTAAACAAAGCTAACACCAGGACTAAACCAAGATTAAACCAGGACTAAACAGGACTAAACAGGACTAAACCAGGACTGAACCATTCAGGACTTAACCAGGATTAAATGAGGACTAGATCAGGACTAAACCAGGTCTTTGCAGCTCTAAACAAAGCTAACACCAGGACTAGACCAGGACTAGACCAGGACTAAACCATTCACAACTCTAGATCATGACATTACTTAACCAGAACTAAACCAGGACGAGACTGGGACTAAATCAGGACCCTGCCGCTCTAAACAAAGCTAAAACCAGGACTAAACCAGGACTAAACCATTCAAGACTCTACCAAGTCATAAAGACCAGAGCTAAACCAGGACTACACAAGAACTAAACCAAGACTAGACCAGAAATAAACCAAGACCAGACCAGGACTACCCCAGAACTAGACGGGGATTAAACCAGGACTAAACCTAAACTCTAGTACTCTAGAACCTGGTCTACGTAAAGCTAAACTAAGACTTGCACCAATACCCGTTTTGATGTTGGTGGCGATACTGTCCAATTTTATGTATTAAATCTTGTGTCTTCAGATATTGATGCAAAAAAAGCCTTTTTGAGAACACAAACATATTTTTCACTTCAACCCAGTATATTTTACCTACAACCTACAAAATTCAGTTAAGTGTGTGCTGTGTGTGCGTAAATGTATGAAACCAAAGAGCATCTCCTTCCTGTCTGTATCTCGTGCTGCCATCCTGTGATTTCTGCATCGCACAGCTGTCACCATGGCGACGGGGAGGAGGGGAGAGAGAGAGAGGAGAGAGAGAAAGGCGCTGAGTATAAAAAAGAAAGATGGAGAAATACCACTAGAGCACCAGGCAGCCTCTGCAGTAAGAGACTACGCTTTACAATTTGGCTGCAATTATTCAAGCCTATTTTTGTCCTTTGCAAACCATTAAATATGATATAAAATTCAGTGTAAAAGCTGCTAATCCTGTAGTTTACAACTTTACAAACATGCTCGGAAATGCGTTTGACTCTTGAATTAGGTTTATGCTTCCAGGTTATGCTTAAAATATGTAGAACGGAATAAATTCAAAGGGTGTTCCTACACATCGTATTGCTCCCATATTGGGAATTTAACTGATATTTTGAAGCTGAAAGTGGAGTCCCTGTGGTTGAAACTGGATTTGAAAAGAAATACCGAGACACAGAGGGAGACGAAGAGAGAAAACTGGAAATCTGTTTATTTGTACACGATAGAAAGTTAAACGCTGACTTACCCACGACAGCGTCCCGTGACCCGAGTTCTTGCCTGGTTTTGGTGCTGAAGCAAGTAGTCCGGCCAGTTGGCTGAGGTCGCAAAAATAAAGTGCTTTTCCTCTCAAAACAATATGTGTTTAAAAGAGTGATACATTTGCGTCACAAAACCAACAAAAAAGTCAGACCTCATAATGGCTCTATTTTCTCTCTGTTCATATCACTGCGCACTGCTGCAAGCTGAAAACCAGGAACGAAACCAACAATTTTTTCAGTTATTTGACAGTGTTTATGTGCTCAGACCGATGATGCAAGAGAGCTAACGAGAGAGCTAACGAAAGAGCTAACGAAAGAGCTAACGAAAGAGCTAATGAAAGAGCTAACGAAAGAGCTAACGAGAAAGAGCGATAAGTATATAAGCTTGTGTAAGTTATCTGTGTCATAGTCAGACATGTTGCTGTAAACTTTCCAATCCATAAACACAGTGAAACAGGAGCGTCTGTCACTTGCCGGCAGCGGAGTGATACAAACGGAGAGAAAATAGTGCCAAGCCATTATAAGGTTTGACTTTTTCATCAACAGTAGTTTTGTGATGCAAATGTATCACCCTTTTGAACATATATTGTTTTGTCAAGAAAAACGCTTTATTTTCACGACCCCAGCCAACTTGCTGGAACTACTTTCATCAGCACCAAAACCGGGCAAGAACTCTGCTCACGGGACACTGTCGGAGGTAACTGTTTATGCACCACACTGCTGACGGGGAGGTCATACAGATTCATGTCAAAAAACTATCCCTTTAAAGGTCAGATCCAGATACAGTATGAATGCATATTTTTCCAGATACTTTTTCAGATAAGCACCTGCAATTGGAAAAACATTCCAGACAAAGCAATAACATCTTGAAGGAGGCAAGCAGGTTCTAGACGGTTCACACAAAAAAGTTACGTAATGCACCGGCCCGTTTAAGATAACTTAATAGTGTTTTTTTAATGCCATTTATTAAGGCAGTCATAACATACTCTTACCAGTCTTACCAGTCTTACCATCAAAACAATTATATTTACTGCTTTTTATAAAGAAATACAATTAATATTATGCAGAATTGAATTAAGCATTTTGGCCCAGCCCTCCACAATGTTTTCTGTTTCTCGTGTGGCTCCATGGAAAAAAATAATTGCCCACCCGTGACCTAATTAATAACAGCAGGCTTTCATCACCGACCGTTTAAATTGCCTTTTCTATTTGGTTGCTCTTTCAGCTCTGCGGTGCAGTCTGATCTAGCACATGATGCTGTGTCATTTATTTAACACGGCGCTCTATCCTGATTGGTCGGTGACACCTGCACATCTGGTTTAATGGAGTGAGGGGCGGGCGCAGGAGTGGCCTTCACCTGCCTCCTTTATGTTCAGTGTCCTTCAGAGAGGTCCATAAAACCTCTGTACATCTGTGACCTCTCGTGACACAGTGACCCTGGGCTGGGGGTCTTCGCTCTTCAGATCTGACCCGTGTCATGGGCTCCCGATGCAGCACTAACTCACAACGACGATCACACATTTTAGTTTCAGATCATCGTGAAAGTTTATGGACCTCTGTTGTTAAAGAAGACGTGGTGGCTCTATGGTTAAATGTATAACACCTGTAGACATTATGCTATCATTTGGACATTTAAATCGCAATATTGATCTAAAACGCATTAGAAAACGGTGGTGCCCAATAGAACTTTTTCACAACACCCAGAAGAGCCGCAATGTAGATCAAATGTGACGTCCGGTTAATGCTTTTCTGTCGCAAAACATCTGTGGAAATGTCTCGTGTATTTTCCTCCAGCTTCGACTGGCATTAGTGAACTGTGCAGTTTAAACACTACAGATGTTCACAGATACATGTGTGTAACATAGAATCTGACAAATCTCTCTGTCTATGCTAATATCTACATCATGAAATAGATTTTTAATTTTAATTCTAGAGTCAGTCTGAATTAACAAGTTTCTTATTAATAAATTACTTAATACTAGTAATTCACTAATGCTAGTCGTTGTTCGTCTTTAAGTTGTCGTCTTTTTTACCTTGATAGTTGTGGATAAATTCTTCATGGACAGAATACGTCCTTTGTCGACCTTGTTGGATGAATATTTGGTGATGGGGTAGGCAGATTTATGAAGATTTCTGAAGACTTTTCCACGGATATTTTGCCATAGAAACGCATTAACCGGAAGTCCTGTTTACACTTCGTCGCGGCACTTCCGGGTGCTGTGAAAACGCTCTATGGGAGCTGACGCCGCATCACAAAAGAGCCGTGAAGTTGTTGGCACCTCCTGCACATCACCCTAGCAACAAAATGACAACGCAACGCTGCTGAATCCTACGCAAAATAAGATAAGACAGAATAAGAAAATAAAAATGGAAACAAATAAAGTAGAGAGCAGTGGCTGTGTACCTGTGGCTTTAAAAATACGAGTTAATCTGCAATATGGCATCTTGAAAATAAACATTTTCCTCAAACATGCACAGGCATCACTCCAAACACAATTTCCAGTGAGTAAATGGGAAGAGGAAACAACTATAACATGGTTAAAAGGTCTGAAAAGTCGATTTTTCATGATAGGTCTGCTTTAAAGTGAGATAGGACGGGTAAAATGATATGGATAAATGTACTGGAATAATGGACCTGGACTAGAGCTGAAAGATGAATCAAAACCAAACTGAAATCGCAATTTGAGTGGACGCAATTAGCAAATCTCAAAGACTGCATTTTATGAAGCACCATAATTTGCTCCACAAACAACAAAATATCCAGTCTTATTCTGCTAAAATAAGCTAACCCTGTACTTTAGATTTGTACAACATGTTCTGAAATGTGATTCTTTTATTAGTTACTCACTTCATATTTCAGTTTTTTGAGTTTAAAATCTGAAATGTTTGTATTACACTATTTTCTGATCTGTTATTATGTCGTTTCCTCATCACAAACAGACCTGGAGTTGTGTTTTGTTTCATTCACACATGTTTAACACACAAACCCTGTATATTTAGTTGTTATCTCAAACAGAAAACACTGGTAACACATGCTCCACTGCGTTTTCAAACTCCATCCACCTTCACTTGAATCATTTGGATTGCCACTTTCTATTAAACAAAAAACAAACCTTAAAAACTGCCACTTCATGACATCACAAGGTGGAACAGAGCATTTTGTGGTTTACTTAAACATGTATGACTGAAACAAAACACAACTGGGTATGTTTTTGATGACTTAACAACATTATAACATGACTTAAAGCCCAAAAGAGTCAATTTTGTGTAATATAAAATTTTTAAGAAATCTTTTGCACATAAATATTAATGAAACCAAAATTCTGTGGCTCTAAGAAAATCATTTTTTGTGGACACTTCTATCTTTAGCAACAAACATGTGTAATTCCAATATTCCAGGGTATGGCATTAAACGTTTCAGTCTCCATAGAAACAAAGAGGAGATGGCACCCGACCAAATTACAGAAAAGATCACAGTGAGAATGCAAGTTTTAAAAGGTATTTCTGAGCAATAAAAACACCCATAATTGAAGAAATGCCTGTTGTATAAATTGAATAACATATTGTGGAACATTACAGGCAAAGCAATAGCATCTCCATGGCAGCAGACCCCCTAACTGAAAAATGACACAGTGGAGCTTTAAGACCAATGGAGAGCATTATAGTCGTGAATTGGTCCTGTATTTCTTTGGTTTAAAAGGTGATAATGTGGGTCAGATTATAAAAACAATTATAAAACAATTTTTGCCAAAAAAAAGCCCCAACCAAACAAAAAAAAACTGTGTATAACTGTAAATATAACTTAAGGAGGAGTAAAACTGGTGCCTGAAAACTACTCAGAGAAGCGTAATTATATAGTAATAGTAAAATGTAACCTACTTTTGACTGTTCCGATAGAAAAACCCACGTTTAAGTTGATGTCCTTTCTCCTCTGTCTCCTCTCAGACAGACTGATGGTGCGTCTCTGATTTAGTGTCATTTAGGGACCCTCTCAGTGATTATAATGCTTTTACAGAATACCAGCCTCACATATTTCACTGTAGCCCTGCTTCTGTCCGGTCCCACTCTGATCAATAGGACTCTTACATCAACAAACCAAAGGGGCAAAACTTACAGTTACAAAGCGAAAAGCACAAAACAATGATCGCATCTTTACTCCCAGTAGATTAAGAGCCACTTACATCATAACACACTGTAATATCTATAGAAATCTAAGGTAGAATTAGCTGTTTTACGCCCATATTACACTATTTTCTGATCTGTTATAATGTAGTTTCCTCATCACAAACAGTCCTGGAGTTGTGTTTTGTTTCATTCACACATGTATAACACACAAACTCTGCATATTTAGGCTGAGTTCTTCTCTCAAGCAGAAAACACTGTCATGTCATAATACAGGAAGTGCTCCACTGTGTTTTTAAACTCCATACACCTTCATTAGAATCATTTGAATGGTTCCTAAAAAAAAGGTAAAAAGTAGCTGTTTAAAAACTACCACAGGACAGACTAAAAAAGTTACTCAAACATCAACCTATTAATGCTTTGAGGTGACATCAGACTGTTCTACATGTATGTGTATGGCAGAATGTTCAGCAGTTACCATGGAGACGCAATACAGACATTTGCAGTACTCAAGAAAAAAAAAAAAAACCACAGTGGATTTAAAAGGCACATTTTCAGGAGCCTGTGATCAATACGAACTAAAAAAAAAATCAACTAAAAGGTGAGAGCGGCTAACTGAAAAACTGTTGGCTAATGCTAGCTAGCTTTTGACTGTAAATTTATGTGTGAGAGACTTGTTTAACAGCACAAATTAGCTCGGCTGTTGCAGTTCCAGCTAAATCAGCTCCTTACGGTCAGATTGTGTTAAATTAAAGCTCGGATTAAAGTCTAACTTGAATAACAGTGCTTCAAACAGAGCAGTGCTTACAGTTAGCATCACACCCCAAGGGAATATTGAAGACATTGACGTAAAGTAACTATATGGAGAGTTCAAACCTGAATCCAAGCCAACTATATAACATAAAGTATAACAAATATGGGCTTTAGATTTCGGTCTTTTCATTAAGGACGTCAATATTGGCCAAAAGATTTTATATATTTTGAGCAGCCTGAAATCAATATTGTTTAAAATGTAAATGGATTAGATGAGGTATAAGTATTAGACAAATGTGAAAAGGGCCTGTGAAATCACAAGCTTGCAGAAATGTCATAGCAAACATAATTTTCTTACATTTTTATCATTAACCAACATTTTTGAAGCCATTTTACTTTATTAAAAAAATACACCTGATTTCCAGACGTTTCATATTTTCAAAGCAGCATTCACAACGTTAAGAATCATTTATATGTATCTCCACATTTCATTACATGTCATTCAAACAGCAAACAAAGTGCATATGTTATGTACTACTGTCTATTATTATCACTGCAATACTGATATTTTGTAACATTCCCTTGGGGTGTGGTGCTAACTGTAGGCATGCTCTGTCTGAGGCTTTGTTAGTCATTAATCTGAGCTTTATTTAACAAAATCCCAACATAAAGAACTCATATTGATCACAGGCTTCTGAAAATGAGCTGTTTCAATCCATTTTGTATTTTTTCTTGCGTTTTCAGACTATTTTAAAGCCTTTTCTGCAGTTTTTGCTTCTGCGTGCATTGTGTCTCCACGGGTCACTGTTGAACATTACGCCAATGCACAGATTTTTAGTATCGTGACAACACTATAAGCCATAAAATTGACTTGTCTTTTTTAAAATCTTGGACTGGACCAAAGAGGATTTTATGACTTCCCAATCAATGCAATTTTACAGAAGGTAGCTGCTGTGCTCTGTTTGCACCAAATAAAAACGCACCGTTTTGTCCTATAATCAGGAAGTGCGCGTTAGCTTTATCGTAATGGAAAAACTCTTAAAAAAAAAGCTTATTAAATCATTGTGGTAAATAATTATGCTGCTTAGAAAAGGTATGTGAGGAATAATTTTGGACCTGAACTAGCTCCGTATTTAGCGCAGTAAAAATCACCTACAGTGTCTTTTCCTTTTCAAAAAAACAATATTGACATTTCAAATATGTTTTGTGTGTATTTGGTGAGACAGCTAAGAAGGAAATCATCCCGATGTCACGATCAAAAACACAAACACAAAGAGAGTTAAAGATAGAGCACCTCTGAACTGCACGGTAATAACAGAAGCTGGTATAATTAGATCTAAAGGGATGTTTCAACAAAGACTGAAATCTGGATCCTGGTTTAGTTCACTGGAAAAAAAAACATCAATGCATTCAAAATATAGCATTCCTATCATAAAAAGGAGCAAAAATAATTGAAGGAATTATTATTAAAGGTTCTATATTAAGCAAATTTAACTCTTTCTTTTGCTTTAAGACCAGTTAGAATGTTGTTAGAATGTTTGTTTCATTCACACATGTTTGAGTAACTCGTTGCTTAAAGCTTGAAATGCTCTGTTCCACTTTGTGATGTCATGAGGCGATAGTTTTCAAGCTGCATTTTACCTTTTGTTCAGTAGAGATTGGCAATTCCAGAGCTGATTATCCAAATGATTCTACTGAAAGTGTTTTGGCGAGCGCTTCCGGCATTACCACATGACATCACAAGGTGGAACAGAGTGTTTTCTGTCTGAGAGAAGATTCAAGATCTAAGTGCGTTTGAGAAGAAGCCTAAATATGCAGGGTTTGTGTGAATGAAACAAAACCAACTCCACTCTGTGATGGAAAAACAACATAATATAGATCAGAAAAGAGGTAAATATGAGCCTTTTAAAGTTGCACTGTGTAATTTTTCTAGTAGAAGGCCAGTTAATTGTCTCCATGGAGATGTTATTGCTTAAAAAAAAAGTCAGTATGGCGTTAAACTTTTCAGTCTCCATCGAAAGAAGCAGGAGATGTCGAGATCGATCTAACTGCGTGTCATTTCTTTCTTTATTCAAGGTGTTTTATAGCCCAGAATATGACGTGCTGGCTTGCTTCTCCATAGATCTGGCTTGTAACGTATCTTCATCGCGATAACTAAGTTTAAGTCCATACTGTATAACATTCAAGGCAAACCAATTACACCTCCACGGAGACAAACAGACGGAGGAATCTCCAGCAGAGTAAGTTACACGGTGCGTCTTTAAAGCCCAGAGGGATTCCAGGATGTTATAACGTCACGTGAACGCAACGGAGAAAGTGAAACTGGTGCACTGTCCCTTTAAGCGTCACGTGAGTCAGAATTTTGCACTGAGGCCGGAGATAAGAGGAGTGCTTATCTATTATTTACACTGGACACACCAATGCATCGCTACAAGGACATGCTAAAGCCAAGTCTGCAGAAAAAATGTCAAGTCGAAATTTTTTTTACGCAGTTTATAAAAGGGTTGAATGAATATATCTGCACTTACATCTTTTCCGATTAGTGTTGCAGTAACATTTGCGTATAATGCAGATTTTAGACATGTATACGCGGCTTAACGTTTTAAATATTACGCTGTTTTCTGATCTATGTTCATCACAAATATATCCAGAGTTGTGTTTGGTTTTATTCGCACATGTTTTACACACAAACTTTGCATATTTAGGCTGAGTTTTTCTCTCAGTCTGAAGACACTGTTCCACCTTGTGATGTCATGTGGTGATACAGGAAGTGCTCCACTGTGTTTCTAAACTCCATACACCTTCACTAGAATCATTTGGATGATTTCAGAACTAAAGTTGCCAATCTTTACTAAACTAAAGGTAAAAGGAGCTGTTAACTTAAAAACTGCTGGTTCATGACATCACAAGGTGGATCGGAGCATTTGGAGCTTCATACTAATAATAAAGGATTATTCAAACTTGTGTGAATGAAGCAAAACATAACTCCAGGTATATTTCTGAGGAGACATTCTAACATGGCATAAAGCTCACAACAGTCAAATTGGAATAATATACAACCTTTTAATAAGTGTGAAATATGAACTGCTAAACTAAGAATCAGATGCAAGTTTTAACTTTGTTTTGTAGAATTAAAACTTGCAAAACTGTTTCTAAAAGCCAAATAAATGAAGGAGTGGCTGGGAGGGCATCTGACATATAAGTAACCAAGCCAACCCAATAAGTAAAAAAAAAGACTAGAAAGGTATGTCTATTTAAATGGGTCTTTTTAAATAGTCATTTCAAATAACATTAACAGCTCCTTATGAGTTGTGGTTTAGTCATGCATGTGGACCCAGAGTCGTTTCACTCATTCTTTTCTGGAGGATCAACCTTGTCTCCTTCTTAATTTCCCTTTGTTTGTCTTATCTCCATGGAAATGTTATTGCTTTGCCAGGAATATAATACATTAAATCTATCCATTTTCCATTTATTAAATTACAGATGTTTTTACTGAAAAGAAAATCTTGAAACAAATCTTGAGACAAGCTGGTGGCAGACTCTCCACCAGATAAAGTCTATAGTCTAATTTGAAACTTAAAGATCTTTTAGGTAAAACTGACTGTTTCATTCACACATGTTTGACTAAACCATTATTATTTGTCTGTCTGCATTTCCAAAGCTTAAAATCGTCTGTTCTACTTTGTGATGTTGTTTTCTTGTTAACTTCTACCTTCTACCTTTAGTTCAACATAGAGCTTGGCGATTCCAGGTATGAAATCATCCAGATGATTCTAGTGAAAGTGTAAGCCTTTTAAAACACACTGGAGCACTTCCTGTATTACCTCATGACATCACAAGGTGGAACAGAGTGTTTTCTGTTTGAGAGAAGGAAGAGCTCAGCCTAAATAATCAGGATTTGTGTGTTAAACATTTGCAAATGAAACAAAACACAACTCCAGGTCTGTTTGTGACGAGGAAACAACATTAGGACATAGTTCAGAAAAAAAAACAACAACGTAATATTGCACGTATATTTGCCATAACCGCGGAGACGGATGCCATAGCTTGAAACCCAGGAATAGCACTTTTTTATAAACAACAGTCACTATATAAAAGTAATGCATAGCTACAGTGGCTGGCTCCCTTCTTTTATTATGAATGTATCTCAAGTTTAAGACCAACATTACATGTTCATTTAAAGGTGCATTACGCACGCAACTTTTCCAGTTGCAGATCCAACACCTGCTTGTCTCCATGGAGATGTTATTGCTTTGCCTCGAATGTTCCACGGTATGACATTAAACACATCTATCTAGCATTTATTTATTATGGGTCTCTGCTGCTAAAAATACAATAATTCCCTCTGTGAAGAGGGGCGCCTCTCCACAGATGTGACCTGTAATGTAGCCTCTAGTTGAGATAGTGTGGTTTAATTCTGCAGTGGAACATTTGAGACAAAGCAATAACATCTCAGTAACAAGCAGGGAGTTTGATCTCCAGCCCATCAGCCAATAGAAAACTTTTCTATTGGCTGATGTTTATCTGGCCCCACCACATCCAGAGTTGAAGGATTTCCATTCTTTTTGATTTGGTCATCAGAATTACAAGGCTGCTGCATGTCTGTAATGCAATAATCAATACATTAAAAAAATAAAATAAAATTAAAAAAAATCATTTTGTTTTTCAGGAGAACTTGAACCCGCAGCCTCAAGTCCAGCCACAGGGGCTCCACCATGCCCCAGGTAAGATGACTTGACCTTTTCTTAGGATACTTTACAGACGTTTAGGTGATTTAGTTCATAAATACTAAATGTATTTGGGCCAATGCTAGTCATAGTAACGAGTAGTAGTAAGCTAACTAACTTAACTAACTGTGATAGTCGCTGTTGTTGCCCATGAAAATTGTGTAAAATAGCCACAAATTGCATTCAAGTAAGAGTAACATTCCTTCAAAAAAATATGACTCAAGTCTAAGTAAAAACTATATGCCTGGACAAAACATGTGATTTGTAATTTAAAGTTATTGTAATTGCATGGCCAAAACATGAAACAGCGCTCATATCTAGTGCGTAAGGACAAACACAAAAATGAGACTAAATCATATCAGGAGGAGCAGCGCAACAACTTTTATTCAAGTCAGAGTATTGTTACTTCAAATGAAATATTACTAGAAATAAAGATGTGGTGTGGTATGAAAACTACTGAGAAAACTACTGAGAAGTACAATTTCTTTCAAAAGTTAAAGTAGCACTCACATCTGAATATAAATCCTTCTCCTCCTCCTCTCAGACAGATGGATAAATAAATAAAAATCATGTTTTACACAATATGAGTGTGTAGTTTAAGACCTTATTTAAATAACTGCAGTATTTTTTTTTCTTTTATCAAATGTAAATCACAGTTTTAGTGTGATTAGTTTTGCAGCACAGTTTTATCTGTTTTGCCTTGTCTTTGAAGCAAAGTGTTGATTTGTGTGTTTTTTGTGTTACAGGCGGGTGGCAGGAAGAGGAAGAGGTCTCGGACTGGGGCCTCTAGGACAGTCCGGCGTAGGGGTCCTAGGAGGGACCACTCGCCCCCCTCCTCTCCCACACAGGTAGGCCTCTGCCTCTGCAGACTGGAGCCTCTGCTCCTGTGCAGGTACGTCTTTCCTTTGCTAATTGTGCACTAGTTTCACTGTTTTAGCTGCAAAAAGACTAAGGATTGTAACTCACTCATGCTGTGATGCTGCTCTGTCAGCCTGCTGAGAGTCGCAGCCCTGGACCGTCCTCCTCTGCCTCACCTGTGAGGAGCCCTGGCTTTGAGGTCAGTCTCTTCTTTGTCTTTCGTATGGTTTGTTCAGATCTAACATTACATACTTGAATTTAGTCTGCATAAATGTATTCTGACCCTTCTCGGCCACCCTAACATTCGGCCTATATATAGAACCCATCCATCCATC
>KN490965.1:59820-75200 GCA_000787155.1 Scartelaos histophorus | reverse complement strand
GGTGTGAAGAAAGTAAAAAGGTGCAACAGGTTAAAGTAAAAGAATTAAAAAAAAGGTATTGGCTCCAAAAAAAAGTGAACTGTTCTATGCCTTTCACAAAATTAATATTTGTGGACGGTTATGAAGGAGGACTGCAAAAACTTTAGCATACTTGCCAATATGAATTTCACACTGTTTAATGTTCTTAATACTCATCGCAAAATGTGTATCTTCTTCTACAACTTCTATAGCTTGATTTTAAAATAAATAAAATGTGGCATTTGTTTTAATAAGAATAAAATTACAGAGGGGAAAAAGCAAATATTACTCCCATCTATGCAGTGTTTCCAAATTGCACTCACCCTTTTAATAATCTGTGTGCCTTGTTTATGAGAACACTGTAGGTCAGTGCTGTGTGTTTGGTTGCATAGGAGAATATACAGTACAAAATGCTATGGGGAGTTCACATCACCTCCAAAAGTTTAAGTATGTGCAATTATACAAATGAAAACACTGTTCTGTCAAAGCGGCAGAGGAATAAATAAGCCATTAAGATGCACTGCATGAATCAATATTAGGTTACACAATAATATACACTTAAGTCAAATTAAAAGTTACAGCCCTCATTAAGCCTGAACACAACACAAGTTTCTTTTCAGATCATACTGGGCGGAGAGGCAACGTCCTGTAAAACCACCTAACCCCGTTCCTTTCAATACTTCAAGGCACTCGACTGGGCAAAGAGGATTCAAGCATCTCTCTCATTCTAATAGACGTGTGCATATATGTCTGTATCATGCATACATCTGTTTTGCATCCTATGTCATCATTTCATAGTGAAAAATGAATACTAGCAGAATTCATTTACAGTTAAATACATGAAAGATGTATTTGACTTTAGGTTTGCATGAAGTTTTTACTGCATGAACAGTCACTTTTACATGTCAAATGCTGAGCTAAAATACAACTAAACTGAAAAAACTTTTGTGCCTGGTTTCTATATGAATGTAACACTAGGCCCCCATTGCCTTTAAGTCCCTCTCTTAACCACAATAACACTTGCATATGATGCAATTAGAAGCTCCATGGGCCATGATTATCATGTTGCAATCCAGGTTACTTATACTGATATCGTTTTCATGGCAAGATTATGAATAGTATAATGTAAATACTGTATTGGATCAGTACATCAGGCTGCACAAAAGTGCATTTGCTCTATAGAATAATACAAGTAGGCTTAATAAGGGCTTGTTTCTAAAATCATGATCAAAACAAATGTTATAACACTTAAACTACTGCTAAATTCATTGCCACAGTAGGAGGGCTCTTTGGCCTGCTGCTCCTAACGTTACAGTGTTGGAGTCATCAGGCAGAGCAAAGACCCTCTTCTCTCCCAGACAAAACCAAAGTCAAATATAGTGACAACATACAAGGACAGCCAATGTAACTTGTAATGTAACAAAATGATTCTCTGTAACAAATGCCTCAAATGTTATTAAAAAAAATTGAGGAAGTGACATATTTGAGGTATCATGTAACAGCCAGACCACATAAAATAATACATTAAAATACTAGACTAAAATACTTCCTGTGTAACAGACTATCAGCTAAACTGATATTGTGTCTCTCTTTGAGGTTTGTAACAAAAACAAGTGGTAACAGACTTGATTAATGTGTTAAGTTGACGGGCATGAGATCCAGGAGGAGAGGGGTTAAAACCAAATAAAACAGACAGGGTTAGAGAAACCAGAGTTACAGAGCCTGACTCTTAAGAGCGTTACACAGCATGACAGAGGACAGGGGTTAGTTCACATGCTGTGCTGGTTATTTAGTTTGTTGCTTGAGGTTTGTAGTCAACGTAAACTCATGCAAACAGAAGGCAGTTCATGCAGAAGAGGCCAAAGCCGGAACAGACCGACTAAGACTGCGCTAAACCAGGCTCAGCAGTTCAGAGAAGGGCCAGTCATGCAGTGATATTGCTGTTGAGGGAGGAGACAAAAAGACAACGGTCAGACACACTAGATGACGAAATAACATTCAGAGCCTGTCTTTGCTGTCAGGAAGTACTTAACGTGTTGGGAATTTTTTGATTTAACCTCTAATACACAAGGAATGAATTGGATTCAAAGTCTGATTTTGACTATAATTGCGACATTCCAAGTATTGCTTATTATTATTCAATTTAAAGATGTATCATGGATATTAAATTACAGGCCTTCAGATGCTAAATGCCTAATGTTTTATTTAATATTTAACTATGATGCATTGCACTAAACAGGCCAGTGTTTTGGGGTATTCAGTCTAAATATAGTTCTTGTATTCACCATGTTCTGTGTCACCATGGCACATAAGGCATGTTTCAGACTACCCTGTAGAGGCTGGCATGGTAAATGGCTACACAAAATAACAATCTCAAATAGAAATTAATGTCTCTCATTATTGCTGCGCTTTAACCATCTTGTGGTTTAGGAAATCTGTTACATAAATACTCTGTATGTCCTATTATGTCTGTAATGAATGTTTCCAACTTAAAGAGAATCGATTCAAACTAAAAATAACACAAACAACAACACATTGCACAAAACCATCACTTTACAACAAATCTATGGTTGAAGCTATAAAAAAGTAATTCAAAGCCTTGTTCAACAAAATCAAAATCGACATCAATCATACAGGCTCTAGAAAGGGGCCTATGCTTGTTATCTAGAAGACTGTTTGTGGAGTGAATAATCCTTCTGTACTCTAAAAAAAAAATCTAATTCTGGGTTCTGCAAGAATCAAAATAGTAATAAAAATGGGCAAAGTAGAATCTGTTGAATCAGTTTAAGACAAACATTAAATCCACACAACAGTAGAACCATGTCTTCTGTAAAGGTAAAGTTGAGCCTTAGAACAGGCGCTGGGCTTTCGGAGCAGGAGCAGTCTACCTGGCCGTAGCTGACTGCACGTGACCTGGGTAAGAGCGCCGGGAGCTGGTGGCTTGTCTCTGCCGGGCCAAGAAGGACTGACCTGAGCCTGTGTTGGCCAGTCTGTCTTCTGCTGCTTTCTTCTGCATAGACATCCCCTGAAACAGTCCAGGCAAAGCAAACTTAACTTCAACAAAGTGATTTTAGATGCTTCAATGCTTCTCCACAATCAGACCAGTTCAGTGTCACCCTAACCCTAACCCTCACGCTTTGGGCAAAAACATGCATTGATCAAGGTTTCCCTCTAGTGGTTTCACTTCAACATACAACTTTAAGAAAAGGTATTTTATTTCTATGGGGTATTAACTTCGAACACATAACATACTTAGAAAACGTTGTATTTGCAAAAAAAACAACGTATTAACAAGTTTTATAAGCATCAGTTTTGTTTTTGCTACTCTGAATCTCACTCCCCCTTCAGAGGAGCGTAACATTACCAGCGTGCATCTTGCTGCATCAGGTTTGTAAAGTTGCTTTTTTTTTGTATTATGCTTATATATTTAAAGGAGCATAGACAGTGTAGGTTTGTGGGCTGAGCATTGGACAGAATCTTACAGGTAATGGTAAGGAGAGATAAAATAGGGCCCCTTCTTTAGATCCATTAGTATATGCTGATTGAAATGGTGAAAAATGTCTTGTTTACCATATTGTACCATGCAGACACAATCAGCTTCTCCTCGTAATCTCTCTGGGTCTTTGTCTTGTCCATCTCTTTCTGTTTGGGAGAAACGTGAATTCAGCTCAAAATCTTAAAGATATCTCGAGCATCCCACAGTTCAAATCAAAAGACAAGCACATGCAACTGTCGAGCCAAGTGTCTCTGCCTGTAGAAGAATGCTTACTTCCAATGAGTGCAACATCCTCTCCTTCTCCTGCAGCTGGTTCTTCAGAGCCTGGACTTCTGGACCTGAGCCCTGGTTTTGTTTTGGGTCCAAGGTTCGGATGACCTAAAATGAAAAGTATGTATGTAGTTAAATTTATGCTCTGGTTAAATAGTTGTCCATCTTTATTTCTGACTGCATTTTCAAATTGTCCTGCTCTTTTTGTACTTTGTGTTGCAATAACTGAAATTTCCCAGCGTAAGAATAATTGTTCTCTTATTCTTCTTTAAAAAGGCATCGCCCATGTCTTAAAAAACAAAACTACTAGCATGTTTTTCACAAGTTAAAGAGACCAGACTGGAGTTGTGCCTACACGTTAAAACTAACAACTAGCATGCTATTAGATACGTTTGCTATGTACTGTTGTCATGTGATCATAAAGCGGTTCTTGTTTGAGAGTCAGGAAATGTGCTGACTCAAGAGCTGCTTCAACAATATATATGTAGATGTAGAAAAAAATAAACAGGAACAAGATCATCATGGTGGGGAACCGTGGTAAAAATATAGAGACAAAATTAACACCTACACTCTTGGCTTTTTCAAGATATTTCTTATATCTTTCCTCCATCTGTTTCATGTCATCGTCTTTCTTCTTCAAAGCATCTTCAAGCTCTTCCACTCGTTGGCCTGAGAATACAAATCAAACATATTGGAACCACCACAGAAATAGAAAATGGCATTTTATCTCTGCTGAATCTGACTCACAACTGGCATTGTATTTAGGCTCCATCTCATCAATTACAGCATTTTTCTTCAGCAAGTCGTTATTCAACTCCCGTAGTTTCTCCCTTTAAAAATATATGGGTTTTTTTAGGATACAATCACCATCTCAATACATGGCATTTATGACAGTAAATAAGTGCTAAAATATAACTTACATGTGCTCTTCATATTTCTTCTTTATTATGGAAGACTGTGCAAATAATAAGATTAATCGTTAAATAGTTAAATAATAGAAATTGGTATGGCTTTTAAGAGAAGAGTATGATTTTACAGACAGGACAGACATGCAGGAGACTGGTTTCTAATGAGGCACTTCAAGTTACAAGATTAAAACTACAGCTAAAACTAACAACCAATATTAAAACATAAAATATGCTGAGTTATAAGTTAAAAATACACTGCAGCTCAAATTCCAAAACTGTTACCTGTATAACAGATAAGGTAATATCTTAAGCAAAGCTTAACATAAGTATTTTCAAGATGAATGTCAGTTCTATTTACCTAAATGATTATTAATCAATTCTGTCAAGTGTTCAGTGATCTTTTGAAATTTGAGACTTTGCCCAAAAACCATTAGTGTTTCTAAAAAGGCCTTTTCTGTTAATTATTTCTGTTAACTTAAATTTACTAAATATGAACTAAAATTAGTTTGGAATTTCAGTTGCAGGTCTAAGATTACACATGATAGCTCTCAATACTTACTATAGTCTGAGAAGAAACAAGGAAACCAAAATTATGAAAAAAAATAATAATTAAATTGTGTAACAATACATATAAACATGCAAAGAAAAAAAATAAACACGGTGCATTAATGCAGCCAAAGACAGTGGTTCCCAAACTGTGGTCAGTGAGCTCCCCCTGGTGGAATAAACTCCATAATGGTTCTGGTGTGGACTTAATTTAGAATTCCATCCACATTTTTCTCCTCCTTTCAGTAAGTCCTAGTGATGAACTACAGTAGCATATCGGTAGCCCTTTTTAACACTTTATTAACCTTAGTTTAGTCCTGGAATAGGTCTCTATTTGCATTTCCTTAGGTCGTACTTAGTGTAAAAAGTTTGAGATCCACTGGTCAAGCTTAGTGAAGCATTTTGAAAGTAAAGTCACTCTGTTTTGTACTCACATCATCAGCTTTGGAGCCCTGTTCTTGGAGAGACTTCTGCAGCTCCTCCACCTGACTCGACTCTTCCATAAGACGCTGGTTGATTAACCTACAAAATGGTTAAAGTGATTAGAAAACGAAGGTAAACCTTATGAGCCAGCAAATTTGGTTAGAAATAATTGTGTATTACGTCATTGCCACTAACCTGTTCTCAGTCTCTAGTTCGTTCTTCCTGCGATTGGCATCCTCTAGTAGACTTTGTAATAATGCAATTTTCTCATTGTCTGACCCTTCCTGGGCCAGTTTTAGCATCTTGTTTTCATGCTGCAAACGTATGAGGTGTTCTCTGAAAAACAAAATGATTTTTACATGATAATCATATTGACCTTGATGCAGAATTTGACTTAACTTAATGTGCATACGTCAGGTTAGAGTACTTTTATCACTAAAACATAAGTAACATTACAAAATGTATACAAATTTAAGTTTTTTATTCAGGTGAAGGTATTTTTTTACTTCCTGGCTGAACATGAGCAGCAGATAAGACAGATATAAAGGTAACACTACTTCTGTTATCTGGCAACCACAATGTTAAAGAGCCAAAACTAGTCTAAATTATACAACAGTTATGATTATATAAATAATAATAGATGACAACATCTTTATATTGCTAAATTAATGTTTAATATGTTACAAGATTTGTTCCTTGCTTGTAAATTGTTTCTTCATTTTAGATAGAGGTATAGATATTCAGTTTTTGAACTACTAAACACTACTTCCAGTATTTTTGTACTATTCTCTCCAGATATTTTTACAAACTGCCAATTAACTGATTTAAAGAAAGATGGATAGCTGCCACAGGTACTATCCCACCAAACCAAGTAATAATTAAAAAACATGAAACTCTGACAAATGCACTTTAAATACCAACCTTGGTACATTGGAGAAAAGGCAAATCATATGTTTCAGATGCAGCTCAGACAAACATCTGATCTTGACCATGTGTACATGATCTCAAGGGGCAATTCAACAATCAATTTCCAATCCAAAGCCAAAGTTAGAGCATGACTGATCAAGCTAGTTTTCACTAGTACTGAGCTACTGAGCCCAGAACAAGTGAGAGCAGGTAATCTAGCATTTCCATATTCTACAACATTTACATTACCCTAGGGCTACCACAAAGACAAACTTTAGCATGTACTTGAGACAATAAACAATTACAAATTATTTCTGAATTGTTTCAATATGTTACCACACGTTTGTGTGTTGGGGAAGACAAGTGGCCCGCAGTCCTTGAAAAAGAGATTCCTTTTGGAAAGAATCAGTTAAGATGATGTAACACACAACTTCTCTTACATAACTGAGCAGGCGTTTTTTTCCGGGCCAATCTTGGCTTTATTCTGTCAGAGTAACAAGGCCACGATACAGGCCACACTACAATCAGATCAACTTGGCAATTTTAAGGCCAGTTATCATGTTTTTTGCCAGTTAAATGATTTACATTTGCAGTATCCCATTAGTTTCCAATCCGACCCTTACTTTCATGTTTTTGTGAGCTATGTGAACTAAATCTTACCTCATTTCTGGTGTGGTTATTTCAGCAGCTAGAGAATCTGTACCATCACTGCCCAACTTTGGAAATACGCCTATAATGAACAGAGAAAAGTTAGCCAAAACCGAGATGAAGAAAAGAATATGGCTATATATGTCTTGCCTCTGTTTTTATATTTTTAATACCTGAGGTGAGCCCCTCTTGAGCCTGGACACAATGTAGTTCCTCTATTGTCTCTTTTAATGAGTCTCTCTCTGAGCGCATGCGCTACAGGGAAATAAAGAGGTTAAAAGGTAAGGTGTAATTATGTGTGTACCGTTTTATTCACTTCAGAAGTACCGGTATAGAATAGCTTACATCTTTTTCTTTTTGTAGAGAGTCCACTTTCTCTTTGAGTCTTTTGTATTCAAATTCCATTTTGTCTGCCTTTTTGGACTCCTCCGATAACCTGTTTTGGAGTTCAACCACCTGAAGAGAGGAAAAGAGACATAATTACCAACCTTCTGATATAGAGAGAGATAGAGAGATATATATATACACACACACACACACACACACATATATATTCATATATATTCATATATTTATATTTATGTATGTACCTGTCTTTTGTACGTTTCCAGTTGTCCCTTAGCAGCATTTGCCTTTCGTAACTCCTCTTCTAAACTGACATTGGTTTGCATCAATACTGTGTTTTTCTCCTCCAGTAACTTAATCTGAAAATCAATGTAAAATTAACTCATACTAATCATTTTACACACTGAGGAACTATTACACCAAGAGAATAAAACACAAGTACCTGTCTTCTGAGTAGCCCCATGTCCTCCAGTTTCTTCTTATAGTGTTCTATTGTGCCTTCTAGTTTAGAGACCTTGTCAGACGAGTGTCTATGAAAAAGGTAAATAGGCAAATGAATTACATACCTACAATCTCACAAACACCTTATATAAACCTATTTACCTGAGAACGTCCATCTCATCCTTGAGAGACTGGGCTTCGTCCGCTAGTGACGTCAGCTCTTCATTCTGTGACTTCACATCTAACAGTTCTTTCTCAAGCTCCTCACAGCGGATCCTGTAGTCATCTTTGGCCGCTTCAAGCCTTAAATACATAAATAAAATAAATAAATAGCCTTGTTGTCAATGATCCAGACAGATTTTTTAAATAGAGACATCCACAGTAAATCTTCTGTTGTGTTGCATGTGGTTTGGAGTTTGGAAAGATGGCAAAAGGAAAATAAATTTGTCGACTGGACAAAGTTATTTGGTTGAATACGTTTCGCAGCTCATCCAAGCTGCTTCTTCAGTTCTGGTCAGAATGCTGGAAAACACAATCTTATATCTGCCTTCAGGGAGGGTCTAAATACAAAGTAATTGCATAGAAACTAACAAATGTTTGTTTACAGTTTAAAAACTGTATTGAAACGTATTCAACCAAATAACTTTGTCCAGTCGACAAATTTATTTTCCTTTTGCCATGGATTCTACCTGGACGACTGAGGGATTTTTCACAGTTTGGAAAGATCTTTAACAGGAATGCACTGGGCTGCTTTGGAAATCAAAAATAATGATTAAGTATGTCTTGATTGTGTTTATGAAATCAGTACTAACACTATTGAACATTCAAATCAAACATTGTGGATTTTTTTTTGCCATATACCCAGCCCTACTTCAAATAAAGCTTTAGGGTTTTCTGATCATGTTTTTGTTTACCTGAATGTTTCTTCCTGTAGCTGCTCCAGTTGTGTCTGCAGCTGGAAGTGTCTTCTTCCAGCAGGGCTGTTTACATCCTCTATGGAGTCCGACTGGTTAAGTCTCTCCATCAAGACCTGGTTCTCTGCCAACAAACTGCTTTTCTCATCTTGTAGAGCTGCCACCTACAAGAGCAGAACCAGAAGAAAAAAGAAAAGAAAAAACGGAGAGTGGGTTGCAAGGGAGGAGGAAAAGAAAACAAAAGAAAAAGTTTAAAACATGAATATTTACTTTGTTTGTCTCTTATAAACAGGGGGTATATAGGGCTATTTGAATTATTAATATCCACTTAAATGCCTTGTAATTACAAACAGTACGGCAAGGGAAAAAAACTTCTGTACAGCAAGGAGGGCTACAGACAATTTAATAAGTTCTTTTCATATCAACAAACAAGGCTTCAAACTCCACACAAAGCAAAGCAGCAGGTGGGGGTCGAACAGCACTAGTTCATCAAAAGAACAAAAACATTGTAGTGGTATTTACCAACCACTATCAATAACATTTAGCTTTTGTTTGTGTTGGTCTGTAGATCCTTATTTTAAAAAAATTAAAAACTAGCTACATATTGTATATGTGAGATTAGATAAATTGATGTTTTCTTTTCTTTAAGTTTCACCCATATGTGTCCAGTGACTTTGGGCTTAACACTACAAAATAATAATTATACTACACAAGATTGTCTTAACCAGTAAACATGTTAAAGACTGACATTAAACATAGTCATTTTGAAAATCTCCAGACATATTCCTCTGGATTGAGCCAACAGTGAGTAAAGGTGTTGGTGGAAAAGCCTGTCCAGGTCGAAGGGCAGGGGTGTATTAGTGATGGGTAGACATGGGACACACCCGGACACTGCACTGTAGTTAGTCGTGGCTGTTGACCACAGAGAGAACATGTGTCCACACTCTTGTGTGTACTGTACACATGTCCACTCACATGCACACACAACTCAGAGAGGGGCTGGATTCTCCAAAGCAAACCATTCAGGTCAAAATCCAGGATTAGGCACAGCAAACATGACATGGAGAAGGGCACAGAAAGAAGAAAGATTGGATTTACCCTCTCGTCTAGCTCATTAAAGTCTAACCTCAGTCTATCACGCTCCTCTTGGACATGGAGGGCCTTGAAAGCAAGGCACAGTATCAAAGAGTCAATACAGGCCAATGTACACCAGTGCTTTAAAATATCTTACGATCATATTTTGTCTCTAAGGCTTACAAACCAAGAATTAGTATGCATTTAAAGAATAAAATTTAACTGAATAAAAACAAGATAAAAAAAAATAATAATAATAAAAACCCACCTGCATGTCAAGTTCTCGACACCTCTGTGCGATTTCTTCTTTAGTGTTCAAGGCCTCATTGAGCTCCTCAACGGTCTTCTTCAGCTGTTATTTGTAAGACAAAAAGTCAGTGAACAAAGAGAGAGAACAACAGAGAACAAATACATACATAATGCACAAAAAACAACAAATTTACACCAGAAATTGGTGTACAAAATAGCATTCTTCCAGTAGTTAAACTTTTTTATTAATGGTGGGCATAGATTAATCTAGATCTAGATTAATCTCGTTGCCGTTTGTAAATTAACCTAGATTAATGCCATGACATCACCCAGAGTGTTCAGCACCACTCAAATGAGACTCACTATGCTAACGGTTACAGAACCAAACCTGGAGCCAGGCTCTATGTCAGGGGTGACGAGTTCTAAAATTTAATGGATGGGCCAAACCAGGAGCAGATGGATGGAGTGTTTAAAAAACCCTAACCCTAACCCAAAAAATAACATTGGATATATTTCGTTAAGGGATGTTTTGTGTTTAGGTGGTACTTGAGACTGGTAGAACTCCTACAGTAAACTAATTCCACATTGGATGAGTGCAATTCGGCGAGGTATACATCCGCGCTGAAGGTGAAAGTCATCATAGTTCGCTTTACATAGACCCAGTTCCCGCCCAACTTTTGAGAATAGATTAACGGCGATATTTTTTATGTTCCCTGATAAGAGTCCCACATTATCGCAGCGCGTTAACGTCGATAACGGCCCACCACTAATTTTTATATTTTGGTGTTATATTTGTCTTCATGCATACCTGTCTGTCCAGGTCCTCAAAAGAGTCTGTTCCTGTAGTGACTGGAGTCTCTTTGCTCATGAGCTATAAACACAAACACTGTTATTGCAAACACAACAATATACAAGGATGAGAACTTTGCACATCAATTCCTAATAACAGGTGTGTTGGATGAGAGGGAGAAACCCAAGAACATAGAGGGAAAATCCCGCACATCGCCTTACCTGCAAAATGTGAAAATTTATTAGGACATGCAACGTTTTGTCACTAGGCCTTCATCAGACTTCATTGCTAAAATGTTGCATGTCCTAATAAATTTTCACATTTTGCAAATAAGACGCTGTGCAGGATTTTTCTCTATATTGCATACACAACACAAATCATTCATTTCTCATTCTTGAAAAAGCTGTGAAATCGCATACCTCTTGGATGGCGGTCATAACAACGTGTTGCACCGACTCTTCCATGCTCATTATGGTTTGAATGTATTCTAAGAAAAGGTGAACAAGAAAGTGTAACCCAAAACTGTCATATAATGGATACGAATAGTGTGTGACCTGCTTTAGGCATCTTGAAAGGCGCTACATAAATCCAACTACTGTATTTTTCGGGCTATAAAGGTGCATCTAAATTATTACATTTTCTCAAAAATCAACAGTGCGCCTTATGTGTGACCTTTGGTTGTGTTTACTAACCTCATACTGATTTTATGTTGTACATATTACGGCTAATAACGTATTACTCCACGAGTCGCACGTGTTATAACTGGTGCCTGCATTAAGGGTAGTTCCCTGACTAATTAGAATATTCCCACAGTATCCTTGTTTTCGTTGCTCTCGTTGCTACACACACATACACACAGGCTGTAGCTCACCGTAGCAGCTCTGGAAATACTAGACGCTATTTTATTAAATTTTAATATTGGACTCCGATACAAAGAAATCCTTGATGCACTTGCATCCCAACATGGCTTTATTACAAGTCTGAGACACCTCAAGAGAGTCCTGAGAGAGAATGGGCTTCACCGTTGTAGTTTTTCTGACCTAGGAACCACTACGTCTAGATTTCATCATCAGCCAACTTAATACCCCAGGTTGCCTCCACGGGTACAGCTGGATGCAATTGCCTGGAACACATCCGTGACGGATGTGCTCCTTCCATTTGCATGATTTGCGCAAGTTTGTATTGCGCATGTCATTCCCAGTTCCACACCATGGAACATGAGGGAATGTGTTCTAATGTGCTCCCACGCTTTGGATATAAAACGCGTTTTAAGACGTTCCCTCACTTTTAATAACTCGTGTGCACGCCTTAACACAAAGCATGCGCACCGGCTATAACTTGTTCGCTTATTGCGCCTTGTGTGTGGACAGTGACAGCAATTGACGTATTATTTGATACTGCGCCTTATAATCCGGTGCGCTTTATAGCCCGAAAATTACGGTAATTAATTCACACCTTGCTTTTGTTCACAGCTGACAGCACAGCCCAGTATAAGCTGTAACATTCTTCCAAGTTCAGCAGCATCTGAATGCTCTCCAATAAGGGCAACATCTGGGAGCCTGAAGTCATTTATGTGCTGACCGAGGATCTGAACAAGAACAAAATTAAATCAAAATTGCTGATTAGGGTTAGAGTGAGGGTTAAGGTTAGGGCTACTCATTTATATTATTATAATTAACCATTTTAGTAGTGAATTTTACCTCCTGGTTATAATCTAAAATTCCTTTCAAAACCTTCTTCAAGTTGCTGATCTGAAATGTACAAAAAGATTAGATACATAAAAAATGCTGCAAAGCCAGTAAGTATGAGTACATCCATGTTTTTGAAACCAACCTTTAACCTCCAGTTATCTCCAACATCTGGTTTAATTCTACTGATCCATGCTTCATTAAAATACTGTGCATCTCTATGAAAGACAGAGAAAATATTCACACATTTTAAAACATTTCTGAAAATATCATCTGACTATCAGAGGACTATTAGCCAACTAAAAAAATCTTGGTGGACTAAACATGCCCAGAGACTAGTAAACAGCATCTACATTAAGTGAAATGTAAATTTAACCATCTGGTCTATCCTAAAACTCCAATTAACTCCATGCATCCTGTTTTTGTTTTAAAGAAACCCCTTAACATCCCTAATGATAAAATAATTATGCAACTAATAAAAACTGAGGTTGACTAAAGGCCGCTACACACTACAGGATTTTTCTGTTTTAAACGATTTTAAAAAGTGTGACAAAGAGCAGACACGAGGAGAACCTTGGGATACTAAAATCTCCGATCGCAAAGACTGCAGCGGGATATGGCTGCATAAAACAGGCTATCAGGCTGTCAGCGCAATCGTGTCAACAGTTTCCTGTCTACAATAAAACCACTCGTTGTGAGACTCTTAAGTGTCCAAAAAATGAGAGCTCTGCACTTTTAGTTTAAATACATGTCAAAACTGTGTTGTTATTATTATTTGTGAAATGTGGTGCAGTACTTCAGATATGTGAATTTTAAAGCATAAAAGACGATAAAGTACAAAGGAAGTAAAGTCACTATCACTAATCTGCCGCTTTACCTGGAGGCATGCACTGTGTGGATGTAAACAGACACTTTTTACTTTCAAAGAATGCCTCAAACTGGAGTAATAGTGCGGTTTTGGGGACTGGATCTCATTATTTGTGGAGGACAATTCCTATAGATAATGTGGATAAGATGCTGCACTTTAAATTTACCACTTTACGAGAGGTGAGTAATAAAGTCTTTATTTTCACTATATTTTAAGTTTCTATGTTGCATCTCTGTGTCTGTCACTCCTCTGCCCCTGACGCTCTGTTTTATTGGCTGTTACCCATACGCTTTTACCATAGCTTTGCTGATGTTTGGTAGTTATGATCTAACAGTCACACCACACACACGGAGCGCAGCGGCTTCAAAATCGCACACAAAGACTCCAAACTCAGGGAGAAGAAATTGCGCCAAAATCGGGAAAATTCTCGATTTTGGCGCCCGTGTAGTGCCTTTAGACAGCATCGACCAATAGATCAACTGAACAACTAAAGGACTGCACCCCTAGAAATGTTTCTTGGATACTCAAAGAAAATAATTTTGCTGTCAGCAGCAAGAAGAGTCTGACAACAAACAAACACCAGTTCAAAAGAAGAAATAAGTATTTAAAGCGAATAAGAGAATCTCTTAAAGTTGCACTGCACAACTTTTCTGATGTAGAGTCCGCTACCTACTTGTCTCCATGGAGATAATATTGCTTTGCCTGGAATGCTCCATGGTATGACTTTAAATGTTTCCATTTAGCATTTTTTTATTACGCGTTTCTATTCAAAAATACAGTAATTCCTTCTGCAAATAGGGGCGACTCCACATGTCTGAATTGTAATGTAGCGTAGTGCTGTAACCTGCCTACCTCTCTTGTGATAGATACAGTAGTTTTAATCAAAACTGTGGAACATTCTAGACAAAGCAATAACATTTTCATGGAGACAGAAAAGATGGCTGTACCTCCACTAGAAATATTACACAGTTACTTTTAATACATGCTGTCTTGTTTGGACAAGGAAAGGAGACATGTGTCCATCATAAGAAAAGTACAAGGAGGACAGAGTGTTTTGTTGTTCGAGATAACGCCATTAGCGCAACTGATGATTGATAGTGACTCTTGGGTTCTTTATCTCTTCAGTGATTTTAGGTTGGCCTGGAAGGAATGTGAGTTTTAACATGACCATACTGAAGGCAGCATTAACACTTGGATGAACTTACATTTTCTGTAGAGCCTGGGCCATGACAACGCCACTGGTCAAATCTTCAACTGTTTTACAAGGGGCCTCCACTCCAAACGTTTGAATCTGAAACAAAGACAAGCACATATTTTTTACTTAATTTTTATTGATTATTATACATTTTTTTTAACAATTATGCGTTTAGGCCAAAGTTTTCCAACCTTGTCATACGCAGACCCTCACAATAACCATGCAACCGACCAAGGACACAAACTGCTTTTTTTTTAATTTTTATTTTAGTAGTACAATTTCATGGGAAAATACTGTTTTCATGGAAAGAATAGATGGAATAGAGTGAATTGAGTGTTCTGTTAAAGGTCACATTCATACATTCATAAAGCAGAACAAATTTGTACCTAAAGTGGGTCTAATCACCAAAGCAACCCAAAACAAACAGGACTAGAACAGGACCAAATCCAGAACTGTGTGGCATTACTGTCACACTGTCCTCTTTCTTGCCTTCTTGGTAAATAGTATATTCTTAGTTGAGTTTATAGCATACTAATCCTTGGCACTATACTGCTTTTGCAAACTTTTCTCCACGACACACCACGTGCTTAAGTAGGAAGAG
>KN490965.1:22948-59781 GCA_000787155.1 Scartelaos histophorus | reverse complement strand
GCGCAGGAATGTCTGACATCTGACGGGAGGAAAATTACATGGTTTAAATTCCTGCTATACACTTTATAGAAGGTCTCTCCCACTTGCAATGCTTATAATATAATATGGCAAGAAAATTATGTAGAAAATAGAGAGAGAACATCTCAAATTAGTCTCCCTTTTCTGATTAAAGTCACTACATGTTATGCAAGTTTATGAGAGGGTACACAATGCATCTCTCCTGAAATAAAAATACCTTAACATGTGGGTACGGGGTTCTCCAGCTACGTCACAAGGCAAAACATTGATCACTTTTGCATCAATTTTACAAAACAGCAGAGTAGAAATCTAAATAAACTGATTTTTTTAAAAATACACTGTTATGAAAAAGAATGAATACAGTGAATATTTCTCAGATCTCTAGTGCTGAGAGAGCCTTGTTTAAGAAAAGGAGAGTCAAAAGAAGATGGTAATAACACAAAGGTGATCACCACTGTGTGAAGAGCAGCCTTTAGTGGACATCAGGGGAACATGATATTTACACTTCCCACATGTCGCATCAACTGAGCTAAAGGACTCCACCAAGTCATCTGTGGAGGGTGAAAGCTGTTGCATAAACAGGAAAGGTATACATTAGGCTAATAAAAGCAATAAAGGGATCAAACTGATAAGAAAATCACGTGTGTTTTTTTTAAGTAATTATACTTAGACATACCTAAGAATACATTAAAGGGCCTGTATTACTGGTCTCTATTATAATGTTGTTTCTTCATCACAAACATACCTGGAGTTGTGTTTTGACATTCATTTTTCATTCATCACCAGAATCATTTGGATAATTTCAGTCCTGCAATTGCCAAACTCTACTAAACAAAAGGTAAAAGACCGCTGCTTGAAAACTACCACTACATAACATCACAAGGAACAGAGCATTATGAACTTTGGAGATGTAGACAGACCAGGACCACTCAGACATGTGTGAATTAAACAAAACACAACATTGTGGCTTAAAGCTCACAAGAGTAAATTTTGTGTAATATATGACCTTTAATCAAACTTTTCCTCAAGTGTGATATAAGACATACTTTTAGCTGCTTCCCTGGTGAAAATGAGGAACACTTCTCTGCAGTTTACTTCACTACTTGTGAAGTACACTACTTGTGTTATGCGTGACAACACTTCCTAGTTCCTACAGGAGGAAAAGGGAATTGGACAGGAAGGAAATGAAGTGGACAGTGCGATTTCACAACAAACACCACAGCCCTGCGATCAACAGTATCCTGTGCCAATGACCAATTCAGTACAAACCAGGATAGAACATATCATATGGCAAAAATCAGTACCACCACTTTCTTGAAGCCAGATCACAATTTAGATTTTTTTATTGCCTCAAAGGAGTGGCCAGAATAGCATCATTACATGAATGACATCACAATTTGATTGTTATCATGTCGCCCAGCCCTACATACCAGTCTGATCGTGGTTTGAGAAGGTGAGGTAACATCATACTAAGAGAAAGATATTGTCCCAACCCTAGATATTGTCACAACCTTACAGCCTATTAGCTTGTAGGTCAAGTAATTTCACTAATGAGATTTATATTGAATAATGTGCTTGTGTTTAATCTCAAAAGGAGCTTCTGCTTAACTGAGAATCCCATTGTTTGCTGAGCACATAAAGACTTGAATCACAGTGAAGTCTTACATTGGAGGCCAAAACTCTAAGCAGTTTGGCTGAGAGTGGTGATTAATATGATCCACCACCACTAACTTGCATCACAGCAGCTGACAGTGTCGTCAGTGCCATATCTATCCACTCACCAGTGTCATGAACTTTGCCACACAATGTAAACAAAAGCAATCCCAGTAGTAATGACTGATTATCATTGTCAAGGATCATTACAAAATAGAACTATTTTCATTTTTGGGTTGTCAATACTTCATTTTTTGTTCAAACAACCTGAACGTGAGAGCAGTTTACATGCTCAGGGGTTTCTGAATGCCTTGTTGCTGCTGCAGCATCACAGTTAAAGCATTTGAAAAATGTCTGCATTGTTCATTTATTTGTAAAATGCAATGATATAATAAAAAAAATAAATAAACAGTGGCAAATAAGATAACTAAGACTATCTGACACAAGGTTGGAGGTGAAAATACAATACTTTAGTCACAGGGTCAGGAGTGACTCCACAGGTGACAGGCATGTGGGGAATGTCTGCCATCCAGATCATTACATCTGCATAAGGAGAGGCGGTAGTTTTTACATGAGGCAAGTCATGACAGACAGAACAAGGTGGAGATTTTAAGTGGCATCTGACAATATATAAGTTCTTCATTTTAATACATATAACAGTAACAGTTACTACAAAATGCACACATAAATGTTAAAACACAGGTTCACTGCATGATTAAGGTGAATGGAGCCGCTGTGTTAAACAGGCACTTACAGCAGTCATCTGTGTGACATCAACAAATGCCACAGTGGACAGTCCTATTCATAATCACATTGTCTCACACACATTGTAACAGAGAAAACGGCACAGGGACCTGTTTTACTCTGGAAACGTTACACAACGATCAGACACATTATTATCAGATTTAAATGCTGTCATTTTGCAGTTTGTACAAGTTCACATGAAGACCTAGCGTTAAGGATTTAAGGATCTAATGACAGCTGCGATACCATTTCCATCCCATCGCAATATGTGAGGCTGACGGGTTAAGGTTCATAAAACCCAAACAAAATAGTTTATGTTAGCTTAGCTTAAACAGCATCATCTGATCTGATCACCTTTCAGCTGAAAAGGCCAAGCGGTCAAACACATTGAGCTTTGGATATAACGGATTTTAGGATTTTGACCAGGGTTTACAGAGAAACACAGAGTCAGACAGACAGACCGCAAACAGCTGGCCTGCACACGTAACAGCTCAGCAGCAGGAGCCGTTAGCCTGCCTTTAGCTTGCTAGCTTCGGCTGTTTTCTGATAGATGGCGTTAGCTTAGCATTAGCCCCAGGAGCTAGCGAACCGGGGTCTTTCATAAACAGTGGAGAATCAATCATCAACACGTCTCCTCGATCACTTACCCACGTTAAGAGGCTTTCACAGAGCTCCATACGGTCTAAACACTCGGACGTGCTCATTGTTCTTTACCGGCGGCGGACTTTGAGTGTGTCGGGAACGGGGAATCTAGATCACAGTCGGCTACACCCCCGGATCTCCACTAGCTCCGCTCCAGACACAGAGCTGGGCTGGCCGGGGGCTGGGGGCTGGCCGGGGGCTGTTCGGGAGGAGCTTGTAGAAAAAGTCCTTTCTCACAGCCTACACTTTGAAAAACAGTTTCCTCTGAAGTTCATGCTCAGAATAGTTTTACTGAATGTGCTTCTCAGTGGTTGTCACATTGTCCCAACTCTAGTTCTGCCTTGGTTGTGCAGGTTTTCAGCCCCAAAAACTGGGACTCCCCTGTTTTGTGTAGGTTGATAATGATAAAACTGTGAAATTAGTGTGTGATTAAGGAAAACTGTTATGCAGAGAGAGACCATTCGTGACTAACGTGTATTGTCACATTCCCTTTGTGTTTTGGTAATTAAAATAAAAAAGCAGCTTTTCTGTATTTTACTTGAACAAATGACAAAGTATGCCTCACTTCATTGTTGACAGGTAACAGATTTGTCAAAAATAGGGACATTTCTTGTATAAACCTGGGACAAACCACTGGTTTTGGATACATCTGCTGGGACAGGGGACACATGGCTTAAAACTGGGACTGTCCTGGGTAAATAGGGACGTCTGGTCACCCTATTTCTGGTTAGTCCGGATTTTTCCTGCAAACACGATATCACATTGAAACTAAGGATATAAAACCAACTGTCACCTAACCATTTTCACTCAAAAGAATTGAAGAGAGTGAAGGTTCATTCACATGTGGATAAACAAATATGCGTATCTCCTGCTAGTGACCACACTTAAATATTTGACTATGAAGCCTGCCACACAAACATTTCATTGCAGTATTATAACATTCCTAGTAAAACATAATCATCCATCCATTTTCTTCTACTTCTGCCGGGTCGCGGGGCAGCAGTCTAAGCAGGGACTCCCAGACTTACTTCACCCCAGACACTTTACATAATCACATCAAACTAAATTTAAAGCATTTAAAAGCCAAATGACAAATTCAAACTATTCCTTTATTAATTATACTGTTTCTACAAAAAAAATATAGTAAAATTGAGATTGATTTCCACCTTTACACCAAATATAAGCTTACATTCACAACAAACAAGTAAACACGTTTTTCATGTGCATAAGCCGCATACACTGACAGCTCGAATCATTTTTGATAATTCTCCAATATGCATAGTCAAACTCATTGTGTATGAAAAGGGTCCAATGAGTAAATTACCTCACTTGTGATGTCCTTATGTAACTTAAGCTCTGTGAGGTAAATACATATTAGCAAAATTGTATTGTCTTCACAATCATTTTCACAGTCTCAACAAAAACACATGTCACAAAAGTCTATAGGAAACATGAATGGAAAAGATAATACCAAATACTGGTAATATTCTCCTAGTTATTCAGTCTCTGTGTGACAACTTCCCTGTACATAATCGAGATGTACACAAATAACAAAAGAATTACAAAAAAATCATCCATGAATCCCAGTAGGCCAAACAGTGCCTCTGGAAGGATGTCGAGTGGTGAAGCCAGGTAAGTAATTGCACCAATAAGACAAAGAAGAATACGAATTCTAAACATCCAGAACAAGCCCCCAACAGAAAACATCTCTCTGAAGGCATGACGTAGCAGGGTCGGCACATCACGCAACCTGTCCATAAGCTAAGAGGCAAAGGGAAAAAAGCATATGCAATAAAAAAGACTTGGAATATATGTGACTACCTGTAGCACTTTACTTACAGATCTGGGCTGGCCTGAAAACCTGCGGTTGTAGTCATTGATGTCTCGCAATATGAGCTGAGGTTCAGCTTCACCATCCTGAACCCTTTGAGGAGTTGCATGTTCATGAAATAATGGGAAGAGCAACGTGACCTTGAGGGAGACACATTTTCACAAGGATAGTCAAGATTTTAAAAATGGATTGCAGTTTAGAATAATTCTATGACTCTCTTACTACTTGTCGGCAGATAGGACAGTGAATGGCACCTAGCCAAGTGCCGTACCTCCAGTAAGCTATAATGCAGGAACCTATCATAAACAAAGTTAGTTACTTTTACTTATTTATTGTATGAAACTGGTTCAGTTGTCACATTTGTGTAAGAAAAACTTACCACAAAAAAGGTGCCCACAGTTGGTTTCTACAGGCAGCACAGCCTGTTGTAGGCATACAGGACACGACATGTCTGTGTAGTACTGCTGCCTCGCCTCAGACTGAGAATTTTCCTCCTTTTGGAAAAAAACACCACATAATGCTGTATTCGATTTTATTGTCAAGCTGTGATAATAAGACAGCATATGCATTTAATATCAAAATACTTATCTAAGCATTGATATTGTTTACCTGTTCTGTCTGGAGCTGTTGTCGAACCGCTCGGACGTGTTCTTGATTCTCTGGATGAATATCATGCTGCTCCTGTCTGTGAAAAAAAAAATGTTTTGGTTTTAATAAATGCACTACAGCCTGGATTATTTGAAGTTTTTTTTTTTACTACCTGCAGAGCAGAGTGAGCAGTCCTGCCAGAAAGGTGACACTAACCACCACAACAAACAAAACCTGGTTACTGACACCCTCAATTAGAGTGTCCTCATCTTGGATAAGATAGTCCACGTCTCCACAGTCCTCCATCACCCACGCTCACACTAATGAACAAGGTACGTGGTAAGTTAACATAAGCACAAAAAGAGAACAGAGTATTTTTTCTTCTTTCTAAGAATAGAGGGCCTTATGTCTAGTGTTGACCAAGTAGAATTGCCAGCAAACATCTTTCAGTGATATGTATCACAACAGCAATAACAAGAGTTTGCAGTTCAAACAAATTGGTAGGTTGGTCTGTTTAGTGATGATTAACTCTGTGTAAACCTGCACCTTCGGAACATGCAGAGATATTTCGGTGTTAAGACTAGTTAGTGAGTAAGAAGTTGTGGTTTCTGTGTTTATCTTTTAACATAGAGGCAACAGGTTTCTTCCACACGTACACATTTATTTCCACCCTCAGATTAGAAACCCAACAGATCTGATCCGCTGCGCTAACTGAGGGTATTTAATGTGTTTGACACACCTCTGAACACCTCTGAATAAGCAGACGAATGGCCTCACCTCAGATGAGATCCGAGGTGTTGTTAAGCATGTGCCCACTTTGACACACAGTCCTGGTAAGATTCGCTGATGTCTTTATCCTGTAAGCACATTTTTATCATTTTTTAAAAACTGTAATATTTGTTTATCTCTCTTCTTCCGCCTGGTTCGCTTGTTCTTCTTCGTCGATCACAGATACGCTCGCTTGGTTTTGATTAGCGCCACTCACTGGTCACAAACTGCACTGTTGTAATCCCGTATTGTTCATGGAAGAACAGTCTCTACGGTAGGAACCTATTCAGCTGTTTATTTTATTTACCATTACAATAGTATTTCATTGTAAATTAAATCTGTATACAGGCACTTATAACCTGCTGGCTCAAACAAACCCGTTCAAATTATGCGCAATCTGCATTTTCCCTCAGAACCACAAGAGGGCGCCCTTGCAAAACACAACCTCACTTGCCTCTGAGTGAAAGAAGAAAATATGACGGAGAAACATGACAACATGCTCTTAGCTCTTCACGATAATTAAGCTTTTACCCGCGTGTACACTCTTATTTTAGAGGCGAAATGCCTCGTTACGCACAACTTGTTATGGGACCTGCGGGAAGCGGTAAGGTAAGGAGACATCTCACACAGAAAGAAAGAAAATACTATTCTCTAAGACTTGCAATGGCAAATTAGTCCATGCTATTAAACTTGTTTGTTTCAGAGCACTTACTGTTCCACTTTAGTACAACATGCCGAGGCTATAAACCGCTCCGTGCAGGTGGTCAACCTGGATCCAGCTGCGGAGCACTTTGACTACCCAGTGATGGCAGGTAACTACTTAATTATTACTTATATCTATGATTATTACATTTCATCCCATACCCTCCATTCATATCAGACTCCGTACAGATGTATAACAATTCACCTTTATGAAACAGATAATGCTCCCTACAACTGTACAACATCTAACTCTTATGTCCAGATAACCCTATGTCCTGTCAGTCATCATATCATTGTTGCACTGCCTTCCTATGACCTCTTGTATATAGCTGGGATGTTATGTTTTATTTTGACTTGTACATATACACTTATATAATTCTGCCTTATTTGACACCCATCTCTTACTATCTTTTTTGCTACTTATTTAAATGTATCATTACCACTTATATTTTTTACTCTTTGTTATTATATTATGTTGTGATGAGTGAGCTACGGTGTACAAATAATTTCATTTGTGGATCAATAAAGTTTGACTTAGGAGTGGAAAGTTACAAACAACAAATAGGACACCCAAGTTGCTATAATTTAGTAGAATTTAGAAAAATCTAACCCTTGCTTAGATTTTTAAACATGTACTTGTAATTGAGTGTAAGTTTGGCATTCAAGCGGGCTTCTGGTTGATCAGGGAGCATCACTGGACTGCATTACCTGCCCGGACAATATGTAAATACATTCAGAAGGCTATTGCACAGATTAATTGATTACGTTTTGTATAAAAGCCTAAAATACAATCCTTTAAAACTGCATTAAAAGTTTTAATGACTTGTTCTTTAAGTTCAATTTTTTTCATGTGTAAACTATTTCTACTTTTACTGAAGTACAATTTGGCAGTTCTTGTAATTGAATACATTATTAGCCATGAATGCTATTTTACTTGAGTATAGATTGTCAGTGGGATTATTTTCACCACTTGTTACTATGCGCCACCAGACATTCGTGAGTTGATTCAGGTGGACGATGTGATGGAAGATGATTCTCTCAGATTTGGTCCTAACGGAGGCTTGGTCTTCTGCATGGAGTATTTCGCTAACAATTTTGACTGGCTGGAGGAGACTCTGGGCCATGTGGAAGATGACTACATACTGTTTGACTGCCCAGGTATGTGCCTATCTAGTGTACTATCTAGTTTTCATATGATTTATGGCCTTTATCTACTTACTTACCACTATTAGAGTTGTACTATACTGATAAAGTATTGACATTGAAATATTTGCTGACCCAGTATTGCAAACAAACAAGACTGATAAAACTAGTCAATGTTTTTACAGACAAATACCAAATCTTATCTCAAATTATTACCAAATGTTATTACCAAAACTTATTCCAACTGATACTGAAATTTTGACACACTAACGACTAACATATAAACTGAAAATATTGTTTCAAAAACTATAAATGTATAAATAAAAGAGTGCTTAACAGGTATATAGCATATCACAATCTGCTGTTGCCCTAATGAGAAGCCTTCATCATGAGCATATTTCATTTTGCAGGTCAGATTGAACTTTATACTCACCTCCCTGTAATGAAACAGCTGGTTGACCAGCTGCAGCAATGGGAGTTTCGAGTATGTGGTGTTTTTCTGGTGGACTCTCAGTTCATGGTTGAGTCTTTCAAGGTAACAGCATCATCTCTTCTGCATCTGCATCTATTCATATTGTATTAGCTTAATATTTACCTGATTGTTACTCTTATATTCACAGTTTATTTCTGGTGTCATGGCGGCTCTTAGTGCCATGGTTTCTCTCGAGATCCCTCAGGTAAACATCATGACCAAAATGGATCTGCTTAGTCCAAAAGCAAAGAAAGAGATTGAAAAGTAAGGAAGTTTTACATCATTTGTCAAGTCACCAAAATATTGAGAGCCATTTTTTGAAAACACAAACGTTTTGTTATTTTAAGGTATCTAGATCCAGACATGTATTCAATGATGGATGACAATTCAGACTCTATCAGAAGTAAAAAGTTTAAGAAGCTTACGGAAGCCATCTGCGGCCTTGTAAGTACATCTATTAATTTAGTGTAATTTTATTTATTTATGTGTTTATTTGATTGGGACAGTGCATGTTAATGGACATACATGACAAGCACGAATGTAAACATGCCAGATTGTAGCCACACGGCTAATTTCCATCCGTAGTCCCACGGGTCACAGGGATCAGGGGTCAGGGGTCAGGGTCACAGGGGTGTGGCATGTTTTTGGTTGATGGGGGGAAACCGGAGTACCCGGAGGAAACCCATCCAGACACGGGGAGGAAACATGCAAACTCCACACAGAAAGGCCCGGGCGACCCGGGGATCCAACCCGTAACCTTCTTGCTGTGAGGCATGAGTGTTGCCACTCAGCCACCGTGCCGCCATGTTACATTTAATTCTTTCTTATCTTTTTGATTCATATATTTGTAATTTGTGTATGTAATGAGTCATCTGCTGTGTCTGTGGGCAGATTGATGACTACAGCATGGTGAGGTTCTTGCCCTTCGATAGAACTGATGAGGAGGGAATTAACATCGTGCTGCAACACATAGACTTTTCTATTCAGTATGGTGAAGACTTGGAGGTCAAGGAGCCTAAGGTAATTTAAAAAATAAAATATATTTTTTAACATGCGGTTGTATAATATTTTTCACAGGTTTGTATTTTTATTTTTTATAGGACTTGGATGAAGAAGAGTTGAATTATGATGAAATTTTTGAAGGCAAACTTGACAGTTGAGGAAACATGAAAGTGCTGTGAGATTGCACACATATTTCACAGGACTGACAATACAAGAGCAGATTATTTCATGTACTGGACATTTTACATAATGTATTGCAGTGATTGTATTTTAAGTTACATAGATGTTTGAATTGGTTTACATTATGTTTATGTTAAATATAAAGGTATTTTTTAAATAAAAAAGTACAAAAGGCAAAAAATGTTGACAAGAGCTGCACAATATATTGCAATGAAATTACATGTGCAGAAATGTATTTATTTTTTTTTATATTCTTGTGGTATTTGCGGTTTAGACCTCTATAAATAAGTTATCAAATTCATGGGGGGGAAATGGTGAGACTTGGGGGAAATGTTAATGCTACTGGAGCTGTTCACAATGTGCGTCTTGAACTGAAATTTTAAGCGTATATTGCAAATCTAATGTTACAAAAATCGCATTAGACCCATTGCTAAAGACGTTTGGTGCAACAGCGCCCCCTCGTGACCTTCTCGCACACGTGCACGTCCCCACTTCCTGTAAATCTGTTGGGTGGGACGAGCGGAAGCAGCGTTCGCAAATTTTCCCTTCGCTGTGCAGTTTGGTTGATCTATATCATTCAACATGCCGGTGAGTAATTGATTAACGTATATATTTGTAATTTACCCCATGGGGCATTTTAAGATCACAGTTCAGAGGCAAATGTAATCACAGTGGCCTAAGAGTGGACGCTAGCTTTGGTGTTAGCACTGTGGGCTAGCAGCTGGAAATGGCTCAAATCTGTTTTTTTGTTTTTTTTTAATTAATTGGGGGTGACAATTGCAAATACCTTTTATAATACACTGTAATTTTGCAGTAAACACTTGTCATTTCTCTTTGATATGTTTGACATAATCTTTTCAGTGTATACTGTGGCTACATTTACCAGGTCAGTAAAATGAGAGAACTGGTGATCTGATTATTACATCTAATTATTACCATGTGCGTACATCCACATCAGAAATGAAATGTCTATACATGTTTTATATATGTTTATCAGAATGTTGTCAGTTAACATCATCAAATTCAGATTTGTCATGTTAGCAAGTCTTGACAACTCCACAAATAAGATCATGATCAGATTATTGGTGTAAATGTAAACCAAGCCAGTGACATATTAAAGACATGTAATACAATATTCCATAATATTTTTCAGGCGTATCATTCCAACTTGATGGCACCCGACACCAGGATGGTGGGGAATATGGCTTTGCTACCACTCAAAACTCAGTTCAAGGGTCCTGCCAGAGGAGACGGTGAGGATCTGGCTTCAGTACAAATTGTTGTGATTTCAAGGACATTTTAATTTTATCTATTATTGTAGTTATAATTGTATAACTGTATTTGTCTTTTGGTAGGAAAGTATTTTTTTCTTTTGACTCATTTCCTGGTTTTGTTATTTCCATATATGGTACAACTGCTGCACTGCTATAACTTCTTCAAAAAGTGCATTGCCATTTTAATGTCCTTTGTCTTCACAATGTCAGATTTAAGTTTTTGTTGGGTTATCTTTTCAAAGTTTCTCTATTACTAGTAAATAACATTGTAAAACTGTTTTTCAGGTATTGACTCTGACATAATCGATGAAGCTATTTATTACTTCAAGGCCAATGTTTTCTTTAAAAACTATGAAATTAAGGTAAGAATTATTTACACCATTAACACCACATCTTTGCTGCAGTCAGTACATGTTTTTGATTCTTTCTGAGCCTCAGCAGCTGTAGTCATTCTTTCACATGCTGTGGCTTGTTTTTGCCCACCCTATATTCGTAGTTTAGACATCCCTACTTTGGGTCTACACAATACTGCTGTCTTTTACATAACACTTTCTTCAAATTGTTTTTAATGTGCGTACTCCTAATGGGTGTATGATAAAATGTTTTTATTTTCTTCAGAATGAGGCCGATAGGACACTGATCTATGTCACTCTCTATATCTCTGAATGTCTGAAGAAACTGCAGAAGGTAAAACGATCATTGTAAACACATTACATGGCTGGGGGTCTTCTCAATTATGAAAATGTTTTTATATTTGTTTTACAGTGCAGCTCCAGGGGCCAGGGTGAAAAGGAGATGTACACCTTGGGCATTACTAACTTTCCCATTCCTGGAGAGCCTGGTTTTCCTCTCAATGCAATGTATGCCAAACCCTCAAACAAGCAGGAGGAAGGTAAGAACTGTACCTACAGTTTAAGCTAAAGGACAAGGACAACAGAACGCTATGGTGAAATTTGATGTTTAAATGCACGATTGGCAATGTGACAATCTGGTTTATAGTTAAAATCTCAGCATCTTAGCACAATTAATACAAATTATTTTCTACATAAGCTTTAAAAAACCGGTGTGCATGAATCACCATTCATGATTCATGCATCAGAAATTTGTAGTATGTGGACACAAGCTATAAAAAAGTAAAAGTAAAAAGTAGGGCCATTTCCATAGCAGTTACAATTTAAAACTACAGTATCTTTTGAATGGTGAAAGGTCCTCAATATGTCCCCAGTAACAGCGAGTTGAAACGCATGAATAGTTGATTTAACTTGAGTAGGTGGTGTAGCATTATTGTGCATAATACATTTTTCTTGATCCTCCAGAGACCATGAGAGCATACCTTCAGCAGATCCGACAGGAGACTGGACTGAGGCTATGTGACCGTGTTTTTGACCCTCAGACAGACAAACCCAGCAAGGTGAAGGGCACGGTTTATCTAATTCAATACATATTAGACTGCAATTCCTTAATACGTCTTTGTGCATCTGTTTTTTTTCAGTGGTGGGTGTGCTTTGTCAAAAAACAGTTTATGAACAAAAGTTTATCAGCTCCTGGCCAGTAAGTCATCGGGGCAGTCTTTTTCTACTCCACACCTGGAAAAAATATGGATTACAATATGGGGAATGGGGGTCTGTTGTTCTCTCAGATTTTTTACTAATACGTTCAAAGAAATGTCTCTTAAAGGTTGTTATTCATATTGAGCTGGTACTTAATGCAATAAAATAATGGATCTTGGTGAATTTGGAAGTTTGTCCTTTTGCGTAGGTCTTCTGGACATATAAAGCTTTATTGCAGCAAATAGTACGTCTGAAAAAAATTGCTATACATTACCATTAAGTATTAAAGGTATTTGTACATGTTTAAGTGTTTGTTTTCTGCTCCACAACTTATGGAGATGACTACAGCTATTTTGATTAATGACAAAATGCAGCTGCCCATTTTGATTTTTATGAAATCTAAATAAACCCATGGCTTCTATAAATCACAAATCAAATTAAACATTCATTTGGCATTTTATTTGACTACAGACATTAAGACTTGGATCATCTTCAACAAAGAAAAACCAACCAAAGATACAAAGAACCTTGTAAACTGTTGTATGAATGGCTCAATGCGGTATTTGAAAATACAAAAAACATTACAAAAAAGTGAAATGAATGAAATAAATAAAGAGAACTTAAAACAAGTCAATGAGAAAACATTGCATTTAAAAATCAAAAGACACAAATATAGTAGTGTGGACACAGTGAAGATGACACAATCCTATTTAAAATGGCAATAAATTATTTCACACACTCAAAAATTAGAAAACAAAAGTCACTGTAACAAACAGACGCTCCACTTTGGCACAGAGAGCTTATTAAAGTGCAACGTCATTTGTTCCTGTCAAGTTCCAACCTAAAAAGGGAAAATGAGTTGGGAGTCTAAAGGACTTGGCATTCATAGTGATTTTTGGAGAGTTAATTTGACTCACTGTACAGATACTAGTCAAAAGCAGTTTCCTGACTCCTCCTAACACAGCGAGCAACCTTCTTCTTAAAGATTCCATTTGGGTCTTTCCTCCATTCTTTCTGTAGACACAAAAAGATGACATTATAATGGGCTTCACATGGTCTTCATACCACCAAACATTTTATTTCAAAAACACTCACCGCTGCTTCTACATTGGCAGGAGAGTCTCCATTGGGATCAGCCAGCATAGATATTACACTGATCATTATAGTTTCCACTGTATGAACTGGCAGCCAGCGCTCCTCAGGCTTCTCATAGCCGTATTTATCCTCACCAGGATCATGCAGGATGGAAATGCAAACGTCACCATTTTTAGCCACTAGGAGAAAAAACAATGGCATCACAACAATGAATGTAGATATTGAGAAACAAAAGCAAGGCAGTTCTGTAACCAGCAAATATAAAATGATCATTTTAAATTCCATAAACAAGACCTTTCTGATAACAACTGTGATGCTGATTTATTCTTACAAAAACACTGAACAGGATGCAACATGTTATAATTGGGGCTTTCATTCTCAAGACTATTACCCAATCTGAAAGCAGAATCGTTTGGGTTGCCAGTTTCAATGATGAAATCCAGCTGGTTTAAATCTAGAAGGATTCTCTTATCTAAATAGTCACTAACTAAACTCCAGTACCTGCAGCCAATCATGAATCAGTGCAGAATCTGCAGGTTTTGCGCTTTCACATGAAGTATCACCTGTCCATATACTCAAAAAAAAAAACCCTGCATGTGTGCTGAGTGCTCTACCTGCCAGTTTAAGCCCCAGTAGCTCAGTCGATTTGTGATTGCAGCACATTTTATAAAACCGTAAGCGCTATATACAGATCCAGTAAAATTTTATCTCAAACATCTGCCACTCTGATAACTTCTCATAAATCTAACCTTAATCAATCCTAACAATACTGCGGGTTCTGCTGCCTCCAATCTTCCCTGTTGTGACCTGTGCACACTGCCGCTGTATCCTTGGGCAAGACACTTCACCCACCAAGCCTGAATGTTTGGTAATTATATGATTACTGACAAACGGATTGCCTAATAATAATAATAACAATAGACCATCATTATAACTTCACAAGTTTAAGTTTTTGTAAACTTTACCATTTGGGTGCCAGATCTCTGTAATAAACTTCATCTTGGGGGGTTTCAAGGGGTAGTTTTTAGGAAAGGTGAGTGATGCTTTAAATACACCTCCTTCACTGTAAAAAGAGGGACAGAGAAGTTGGGGTTTTAACTGCACACAAAATGAAGAGGCTCTTGGTTTAAACTCACTATAAAGTATCCTGGGGTCCATAGATCAGCACTTCCCACTTGTAGATGTCTTCGTCGTCCACAAGACCGGCTGAAAATCCTTCCACTGGATTCTTATTGAGCTCTTAACACAAAAGTTACAAAGCAAGATGAAGTTAAGTCTTTTTACTGGATTGCGCAAGAACCAAGTGCCCATCTGTGTGGCGCACGGGTCTGCAGTTTCACATGTGTGTTTGTCCCTTACCACGTGGAAATAGAATATTCACTGTGACATATAATCGAGAGTGAAACAACATGCCTCCGTTTGATTCCGAATGGAGTTGTAACAAAATACCTGAATACGTTTTGTTTCGCTTCGTCGCGCACTCTTTGAAATGACAAACTTTTACGCACTTACCTGCTAATTGTTTGCGAAGTAACAATGAAGACTGTTTGGTCATTTTCGTTTGGTATTTGTTTCGTTGTTAAAATGGCAACCCTACTGAAAAATAATCCAGAACGGTAACTTAGTGTCCACGTTTTTCCTCCGCAGTGTGAGGCGCGCTGTCACTTCTCATAAACCGCATGAGTAACAGGTAACTTACTCACTGGAACTTTCTGACTATTTTACCCGTTACTTTCCCCTCAAGACTTTACTCATAGATCCAAAAATATTAATGAATGTATGTTAAAAGTCGATATTAATTGAATAATGTTTAAAAAAGTGCAGTAAAATGTACACACAATAATAATTAAATTTAAATAAAGGTAAATAAAAAGTTATGAAGAAAAAATACACAAAAAAACCAAACGACCCCTACTTACTATTTGATGCCCACGAGACAAAACGCTGGGCATAATAAACCACAGCGTTTTTCTTTTGCAGGAAGAAATCTCTTACTTAGTAAAGACTGCCCCTTACAGTTTGGAAAGAGCATTGCACACAAATGAATCAATTACAACATCTTGTGAACGAAATTTAGAGGGCCACTGTTTGGTTATTTCTGATATCTGTTATAATGTTGTTTCTCATCAAAAAACCTATCTGGAGCAGTATTTTATTTAATTCTTAGGTTTAACACACAAACTCTGCATATTTATTTATCTTAGGTTCCAGATTAAACTCTGCATATTTATTTATCTTAGCCGTTCCAGCTTGTGATGTCATGTGGTAATAAAGGAAGTGCTCCACTGTATTTCTAAACTCCACACACCAAAGTCAATCTCTACTGAACAAAAGGGGAAATGTCTCTGTGGAAAGCCACCACAACATAACATCACAAGCTGGAACAGAGAATTTTGACCATTCGAGATGTAGACAGACTAATAAAAAAGGATTACTCAAAGATGTGTGAATGAACTCCAGGTATATTTTGAGGAGGTCACAGCGTTACAGCATGGTTTAAATGTCACAAGAGTTGATTTGGGATAATACAGGACTTTAAAATTCCATGGTACTATAGCATGAGGGTGACTTGTCCTATAGACCTGCATTATGATAACCTCTAGCATGCTGATGACCATTTGGCCTATTGCTATTTGCAAGTTACTCAAGCCTGCTTAGTTCAAACTCTTCTCAACAACACAACTGCAGTATAATATAAAAATATGCCTTGTATGCTGACTTTAACTCAGAATACAACAATCTCAACTTGTGAAGTAGCAACTTTTTTGTTTGGAATATTTTTAACTATTGCCCACTGGCTATCAACCTCCCTGCTTCTCCAGTCAGAGTGCAATCTAAGCATTTAGCACAGCTCCCTTGAATCCCTGCTGATCGCTTCACTCTGGCAGGCTGTCAGTCTCTGTGCGCCCTCTACGTTATAGCTACACACTTTTGCATCTCTTTTTTTCCTCCAAACTTTGACTCACACACCAACTTCTTCAAGCTGCACCACAGTCACCTCCGGTCTTTTACTGACTTGTTTGTTTTTTGCCCAAAGGCTTCCATCTTGAATGCAGTGAGGAGGCAGTCTGTGTGTAATCAAATATGTATCACAAAGAGTTTCAACACTGCACTGGAGAGGCACTGGTGTTATGCCGTCATATACGGTTACTATAGATGTGGACGCACTAGACCTGTATAATCAGAAAGCAGAATCTTGATCATTCTTGGCATTACAAAGAGAAAATTATGACAAGCTAAAATGTGCTTTTAAATGTCGTGGTTAAAGTTTTTTCAGTTTGATAGTTTTTATTCCTCAAAAATAGCTTAACAAATACTAATTCTTTCTGAGAGAATTACCGGCTCTCTACATTTATCTTCGCTCTGTGGCAGCATACTTGTCTCCATGGTGATACATAAGTTTAATAGTCTACCATATTGCGAAACATTCCAGGCGAGTAATCACATCTGGGAGATGTGGAGACTAGCAGATGGCGCAGCCTTCACTAGAATAGTTGACAATTTAAATAAAATTGCAGAAATAGCACAATATTGTCATGAATTCAGTTGTGCACATTATGAAACGCAGTTAGGCATTTGATTTGTGATTACAATAATAATGCAATAATTACTATATTGACTTATTGTTCAATATGTAAACACTGGAAAAATATTTTATAGGTCTCAAAATATATAATATGTGCATTTTCTCGTTCTAGTGGGAATTTTTGGTTTATTTTTATATAGTAGTATAATACTAGAGCAGTTTAAGGTCAATAAGTTACATCCATTACTGATTATAGATACAAACTAATCAGCATTGTTTGTCAAGTTGTTTGTCATGTTTTATTTTTTTTTTATTTTACATCTAGAGTAGTTTTTGAGATAATCCTGCTTTAGGGTTATTGTGACAGTGACATAAATAAGTTTTAAATCCAACTTTATTTGTATAATCTGCTGCATAAAATATAAGTAAATAAAAACATACAATAAATAAATCTAATAAAAACAAGCAAATGGAGTAATATTAGCACTTCGAAATTAGTTTTACTTTTTTCAAGGTGCAAGTAATTTTCTTTTTCTTTATTTTTCACAGTAAATATTTACAAATTACAATTACAATATTTTGCGGCTGTCTGTATTCACATATGATTATCTATGTAACTCATCTGCATTTTCCTGTAGGCATGGTGACCTGTGACCAGCACTCTAGAGGCAGCAGATGGCAGTGTGGTCAGTGTGCATAATATTATATCCCATATGTGTGGCTCCTTCCAACAATTTACAAAAAAACTGCTCTAACGACATAGCTGCTCTTAACGAAACATTACACTATTGCATTGGGATTTGTATAAAGTAACTGTGCTATTACATCACATATCATGAGGCACTGATGTATGGTATTGATGTTTAAAGCGCTGCATCCTGCCGAGTGCACCTAAAGCACAGTGAAAAGATACAAAGCTGTGGTCAGTGGCTAATAGCAGGTAATTTGTTGCATTGATTAGGGCCTGTCTCAGTGCTGCGCGGCGCTGGGAGGCACACAGCACTACACTATTGATACTGATTAAAGTGGGAAAGTGAATGAGTTGCTGACCCGCGCCTCTTTACTACAACGTGCACAATGGAACGGAAGATTGCTGCTTTTTAGAAGCTGTGCACGTACAATGGTCCTACTGTAAATGCTCGTTTTATGGAGATTTTATGGACTTCTCAGGTGCAGAATGTTCCTTTAAAGCAAGACACTGTAGGTGGAGAGGTAAAAATAATTCTTACATTTAGAGTTTTACATTTGAAACTTGAAAGAAGTGACATGAAAATAAAAATTATATTGCAAGTTTTTCAGCATATATAAACAAATGTCATTATATGTATATGCTTTTACATTTATAAATACTGAAATTGAAAAATGTGTGTGGAACTAAACTCACCTCCAGTGGGGGCAAAACCCAGGTCCCCATGATGTAAATCTTGTTTTATTAGATCAACAACAGGATTTTAAAATAAGATATGTGTGTTAGGTTTAAGCTCACCTAAACATTGTAAAATACAAGAAGAAAGACAAGAGATCATTCAGTTTTACTCGCGAAGAGAACAAACAGAGAGCATCACTTCAGTTACAATCTCTATCCGTCCTGAAGCCCAATTTAGAAAGGTCCCTAGTTACAGTGGATGTTATCCATTCTCAAAATTAGTGATAACATCATATATCATTATACATGATACAGTTCTGTATGATTAATGTAGTGATGACATCATATATGATAATACATGGCACAGTTTTGTATGATTAATGTCTGGCTGCTGTCTTTGTACGTCATCTGCTCTCAGGCTGCCGTTTCTCTCTGGTCTGAGAGAAGACGCCACATTATCTTTGTTTTTGTTCCCAAAACAAGTGCAGGAACAAGTGACGAAACCAGTGAAGAACAAAGTGTACACAGTTCAAACACAAAGAGGTTATTAGGACACAGACATTTCTAACATATGATTATAGTATAGTTGGGATAAAATACACAATTATTCTAACATGTGTTAAACTATGTTAAGGCCTGAGGTTTAGGTTGAGGTTAGACAAGCAGTGACTATAATGAAAGTTAGGGTCAGTCTGGAGGAAATTAATGTAAATCAATGTAATGTCCTCAAAAAGCATCGACACAAGTGTTTGGGTACATGTGTTTGTGTGTGTGTGTCATCAGGAAGGTACAATTAAATACATGGACAAATGAAACTCCAGCCTAAACAGCTTTTGAAAGAAAGCCTATAGATTATACCTGCATTACACTGTTCCTATCCAATGTTTAACCTTTTCCTTTCAATAGAGGGCAGTGTGACCCATGTATTTCTGCCCTGCTCAAAGCTGAAGCTTTTCAAGGTTCTTTTCTGCCATGTAAACATGACTTCTTAGTACTGATACCTGCCCAAATTCATATCTAGTTTTATTACTAGTTTTTATCGATAAGTATCATATTTTCGATACTTCTGACAACTCTAAAAGCGCACAGTGAACCTACACTTGTCTGTCTCCGTGTCTGCAGAAAGGTGCTGAGCGTGCATTTTGTTGGGAGTCTTTGAGGCTTAGAGAACAGAGCCTATCCTGCAGCTGCCAGTGATTCCCTCAGAGTCAAAGATAAGAACATGACTTCCACTGTCCAACATCCCTCTGTCCTGATTATCTGGGGAAAACTGCTCAAGCAATTTTGCAAGATGGCTTCTCCCATTTCTCCTCCCCAACTCGGACGCGTGTGACTATGAGAGAGTACATTAAAATGATGCTATCAGTGTTGGATTTACAGGCTTATAATCCAAAAATAGGCATAGAGTTTGATAGATCACAGTTCTGCCTTGACCAAAGAGAGCTGCTCTGTCTGTGTTTAGCTGTATCTCTGAGGATTAGTGAGGGAATTCTGGGTAGTTTGGGACTGTCTAGAAATAAGTTGGCAAGATTCAGACCAAACTGTTTGAATTTTTGTGCTCAACACACAATATGAGCTCCTCTAGTCTGGGAGAAGATACAGAGTTCCTTATGTAAAAGTAACAGGTATAAACACGTTCTTACTGTCTATACAATTTACATGGACTGATTGTGCAAATGTGTCAAATCTGAGTGATTGTATGTTGTCCAGTTCTACATTCATACAGTTTTTTCTTTTGTCTTTTGTAGTGTCATGTCTGTATGTTAATACTATTGGCCTAACCTAACCTAACCTAACCTCTAAAGTTTAGATTGTATGTCTTAATACATTCCATTAAACCATTAAATGCATTTCAATAAATCTTGTTCACATGTAATCTCCAGGTGTATATAAAAAAAAATAAAAAATGGAGAGAATAGTAGCCCGGGATGTATGGGCTGACATGTATGGGCTTCACACATTAAAAAAACAGAATAACACTACACCTCAGTAGTCTTTACAAAAGACTGATATCTGTTTTAGTTACGCAAGAGCATTTAAAATATCAGTTGCAGAAAGAGCATATGAGTACACTGGAAAAATCCTCCAGCTAATGTAGTCGTGACCAAGCAGAACTCAAGGAGTTGTGTCACTGGGTGCGGCATCGTGATGCTTGTCAGTTTCCACAGCAGCACTGAAGGGGGGACACATTTTCAGGACAAATTTCCTGGGGTGATATACCTTAACCTTAGCAGTGATAGCTTTAGAGAAACATTTTTGACAAAGTAAACTGATACAAGATGGGGGGTTGATTGGAGAGTGAAATACGTGCAGAAGAGAAGCAAACAGCATCTTATATTGTATTAAGAATTAAATAGTTTGTCTGGATGGCAGCATTTCTAAAATGGCTATGCTAAGCATTCTTGGTTGGTCATTTCTGAAATTATGCACAAGTCATTTAGGGTAATGAATACAAGAAAAGGCACCCTCAATTAAAAGAGCCTTTTAACTTTGTGGCTGTAAGAACTTGACTGCTCATGTTTATGGTAGAGGGCAGGTCAGGTCACATGGTGCACTTTGTTGAAATTGATTCAAAAAGCATATATGGCAAGTTTATTATAGTTACCAGGGATCCATAATATACTGTTTTCCAAAACCTCAAAACAAAAATATGAGTTTGTATATCCCTGAAGCTCCCAAAGCTCCTATGGGTTGTGATTGACAGGTAGATTAACCAATCAGAGATGTGCGTGGCCCATCTGCACCAAAACAAATATGGCTGCTACAAGGAAAAAAGTAAAGGTAAAAAATAGCAAATCATGAGCAATGCACTCTGTCAGTCTGATGTGAGAGAAATTTCCTTTTGATGGGTGACAGATGAGCATGCGTCACTGAAATATCTGATTGTACGGAACTGTCTGAATCTGGTTTTGGATGCGACGAAGGTGACCAGACTGACATCCCTCTGTATAAAAATATAGAGATTGGACTCAAATTACAGTCAAAATGTTGTGGTATTATGAAATATATTTATATGGGAAAGGCTTTTCTCATAAAAAGTGAGTTTGTTGAGACAGTTCATAGTTACAAAACATCTTTGTTCAACTTTCACAATAGGCCCATACCCTCCATGTAAGATCTCAAGCTCTAGAATGCTATTGAATATGACTTTGCCTGGTCATTACTGGTCTAGTAGTCTGCCGTTGTTTTTGTTTTGGTACTTGACTGTCTTGCATAATCCTCACCAGTGTATTTTATTCTCACATTGATATGCCCTGCTTTAAATAATAGAGCTTTAAATCCCCTGGGGACAGTGCTGCACCCTGCATGCCTGATTACATCGTACTGTGATTTAAACGCACTCATCCTTCACAAACAACATCCTTGCTCTACCCCCTTTTCGACCCGGAAATGAGCACAAGCAGCACTATCATGATTGATTAAAAGTGGCTGAATAAATCATATTTTTTGACAATGTTCCATACTGTAGCTTTATTTATCTATGGGTTTCAGAATGATTAAACATTAGACCATTGCTATAATAATTTAAAGGTCCTATACTATGCAAAATTGACTTTTGTGAACTTTAAGCTATGTTATAATGTTTTTTACCTCATCAAAAGCTTATCTGCAGTTCATACATGTTTGAGTAAAGTTTTATTGTTAGTCTGTCTGCATCTCCAAAGCTCAAAATGCTCTGCTCCACCTTGTGATGTCATAAAGCTGTCATTTTCTTGTTAAAAATCTACTTTTGACCTTTTCTTAAGAAGAGACTGGCAATTCCCAGGCTGAAATGAGTGGAACACAAGGTGGTTTTCTGTTTGATAGAAGAACTACATTTGAAGGATTTGTGTCTTAAACATGTGTGAATGAAGCAGGTATGTTTTTTTTTATGTGGAGACAACATTACATAGATCAGGTGGCATATTGGTATTTTTTCTAGAACCATTATGAAAATATCAAGTTTTTTAATGTAATATATACAGCATACTAGGTTTCACCCACCAACCAGAATGTCACCAGTTCAAAGCTCAAGTCTACGCATCTAGAAAGAAAATGTACCTGCGAAACCAAACAAATCATAATGTATAACTCATACTGAATATTCATAATTTAGCAATAAACCAATAGAAAATACACTGCGCCCCATCTTGCCCTAGTACATTGTTATTGTTATTATAATCCTTAGTGATATTGAAAAGCAGCTCCCTGGTGTTATACAGGGATGAGTGGTCTGGTGGTCAGCCCAGCGGGTGGGGTCAGAGATGGAGGTCTTTATTACTCTCATTATTGTCTCTGTGTTTTCCACTTGGACTTCGTGGCAAACGGGGGGAACAAATGATTAAGTTTACATGATGAAAACAACATGCTGCTTATTGTGATCTCCTGGTCAGACCTTTCTGTTTTTAAAATGCTTGATTATTTTATCTTCTTATTTTTTTCTTATGGGCACAGACAAGTTTGGAATGAATAAAAGAGGCTAAAGAATTTGTGCATTTTTTACTTTGTTATATAGCCTGACTTACAAAAGGCAAACACATTCAAGATATACATGAACTGTTCTGTTTATCATAAATTTAGAAAAAAGTCAGTGGTAAAAGCTGCAGATTGGCAGAATGATCTCAGCGCAGACCATGCTGTTGTGTCCTCAGGCAAGACACTTCACTCTCACGATTGTGAAGGGCCAGTGTTGCAAAATGGCAGCCTGAATTCTGTAAGGAGATTTTTACTAACAGCGAGTGTCGAGTGAATGAATAATGACTGCAGTGTTTTCTTTGACAGTCTTAAAAAAGTACAAGTGTAATAGCTCTTTATTATGAAGTGGTTCTCTTCAGCTGCAAACCAAGCTGTAATGATGATCGGTGATCATACAGTGTCATTTGTTGTACTAAAATGAAAATGTGTCTTCTGCATCGGATCCATCCTTCAAATTGACTGGTAGGGTAGATGTAGTATTGTCCAACTGATCACACTTTAGGTTGATAAGACATATATTATTAAGTGCCCATATTATGCTGTTTTATATTGTATCTTTTATAATGTTGCTTATATGAACATCTTCTTCTTAAGCATAGGGAAGCATTGATTTTGGTACTTAAGTAAAAGTACAGATATTGGAGAAAAAAAAGTAAGTAAATGTACTTAAAGAGTAAAAAGTATTTCACCCCTTTTGAGATCTTAAGTAAAAGTACAGATATTGGAGAAAAAAAAGTAAGTAAATGTACTTAAAGAGTAAAAAGTATTTCACCCCGATTTTGAGATCTAATAAAGCTTCTAATGTAGTGATTTTTATTAAGAATTGAGTTCAATTTTGTTCAACAGAATAAATCTTTTTCCTAGTTGTTTTTCTTTGTATATTTTTGTTTGCTCATACATGTTAAAAAATAACCCATGAACCTTTTCAGCAGGTCACAAACAACAATGATACTTACTTTAAAAAAAACAAAAACTTACCTCTCAGTCCAGTTCAGAAATGTAGTAGAAAATACAGATTTCTGCTCTCAAATGTGAAGAAAAAGTAAAATGAGTATCCAATTTAAAATATGCTCAAGCAAAGTAAAGATACCTACACGTTTTACTCAAGTACATGACATTACTATTTTTACTTTGTTACATTTCACCACTGCTGGCGCCCCACTGTGGCAGATGGTATTCCCCAAAGGTCTCTCATCCAACTGCTAACCAGGGCCGGCCCTTCTTAGCTTCTGAGATGTGGCGAGATCAGACTTGACATTTTGAAAATGACCTTACAAGTCTACATGTCTTAGGTGTAATTAAAGCTCATTTAGAACATTAATCTATTCACAAAAACACATAATGGGAGCTGGAGAAGCCTGGATGTGATTTATATTCCAATGAGAAGGCAGCAGTGAGCACAGGTGGCGTTGCTGCTCTACTAAACTATAATTGTGTTTTATCCCATTCTTAGAAGAGTGCTAACATATATTAAACCAGGCGTATTACTGTACATCACACCAAAATGCAAATTATCCTTACCTTAAAATTGTTGAACGGCTGAACGGCTCTTGTATTGTGTATCTGTTTGACAAATGGTTGGACTCCTCTCATGAATAGTCTGTAATCATATCAGTCTTATTTAAAACCACATTCATTGATTTCTGTTTGTTTCACGGTCACTCTGGGAAGGTGTAATAAGCACCCATGCAACACAGTCAGCAATACATTTTCTGCTATGTTTAGTTTAATGGAGATTTAAACATTTGTCAGACAGAGGATGCTGTTGTTGTTTATCATATATGCTTCAACCCGCAGAGGATTTCATATGGAAGATTCAGTTGGTTCATTTCAGTCCTGGTTAATTAATGCAAATACAAACCAGAACAAAAAAATAGCTTTTTAGTCCGTTACTGTTGAGTTGATGCTGTTTTTTTTTTTTTGTTTTGTTTTTTTTTCCCATATATTTTAAAGGTACAATATGTCATATCATACTGCGCTCCAAAGCAAGAAAAATGATCTGATGAAGACTTTTTGTCCAAATGTAATTAAAAAAATAAAACAAAAAAACAAAAAACTTTTGGACATTGGCCATCTCATCTGTGCAATGCATTTTTGTTTTTGTTTTTTTGTTTTCACTTTTAAAGGTACAATATGTAATCTTGCAGATGGAGGATCTGCCACACACTTGACTCCATTAGAGTTTTATCTGTTCCTGGAAAGCTGATACCATCAGGCCAAGTTACAGGCCAGCTCTGTGGAGAGTTAAACCATAGACTGTATAAAAAAGTGGACTAAGCGAGTGTGACGTCACCCATAGCGTTTAGCGGCGCTCAAATGAGGCTCGTGATGCTAACGGCTACAGGAGCAAATCTGGAGCCAGGCTCTATGTTATGAATAGGTTTTTTTGACTAACAAAATAGCAGAAAAAAAAATTTCAGGATCATGTGTCGCGGGTTAATAAGAACATTTTAAGCCCAAGATGAAGAGGATCACAGCAGCAGTTACAGAGAGACGAGCGACAAGATCCTAATGTAAGTCAATGGGAGCCAGAGTCAGAAGGAGCCGGAAGAGCCTCCTGGAGCACTTCCTGTTTGGCATGCGGCGGCTAACGCGTTAGCTATGTCCATTCATATATACGGTCTATGAGTTAAACCCACTGAAACCCACTCAATTAGCCCATCACTGAATGCCAGTGTCCAGAAGTTTCTTTTTTAACCAGTTCCTATATTACACAAAAGTCTTGTGAGCTTTAAGCTGTTACCTCATCAAAAACAAACCTGGAGTTGTGTTTTATTTCATTCACAAATGATTGAGTAAATTATTTATTGTTAGTCTTTCTACATGTCCAAAGCTCAAAATGCTCTGCTCCACACTTTGATGTCATGAAGCAGTAGTTGTAAAGTAAGCCGTTACCTTTTATTTTTTATTTCAGTGAAGATTTTCAAGCGGTGAAATTATCCGAATGATGCTAATGAAGGTGGATGGTTTTTGAAAACACAGTGGAGCACTTCCTGTATTACCACATGACATCACAAGTTGAAAGTTTTCAGTCTAAATTTGCAGGATTTTTGTGTTTTTAATACGTGTAAATGAAACAAAACACAACTCCAGGTCCACTTGTGATGAGGAAACAACATTATACTATATATACTGTCAGAGAATAGGATAATATGGGCCCTTTTAAGTTTAATATATCTATCAGCAAGTCCAAAAATACAGCGTTTACAGCAATTTTGTCTTCCCAATAATCAGTACTTCTTTGAAAGAGAGAGTACTTCTGCATAGATCAAGTTATACCATGTAAAATGCCAATATATACAGAAGTTGTTTTTTAAGTGTACTATATACCCTTCAAACTAGCCTACTAGTGTATGTTTTCAGTCCAATACTGTGTCCCTGTTCAACCTGCATTTCCTTCTTTATAACATTTGTGTGCAGTGAATCTTTGGGCTTTTTGCTGTCAGCTCTCCTTGGGCTCAACAACCTCCTGTCACAGACATCAGGTGAATTGTCCTCCTCTCCCATCCAAACTTTGTCAGCTACTATTTCCATACGACACACTTGACCCTCCTTGCATTTACTCTGTTAGCACAACCAAAACACTATCTTTATTTAAGTCTTGTCATGTACTCTATTCTTTGACCTTATTTCTAGGACAAAAACATACATGCTGCTAATTACTGTGCCATGCTAAGGGATTGAGTGAACTGAAAACTGCATTCCCCAGAGTCTTATGGCAATTCGGTCAGTAGAATTGTTCAAATTGAAAGACACACATATGCAGGCCATAGACTATAGATTTCCCCAGAGATGTTGGTCGGTACAGAGGGACTTTGGGTGGAAATTGAAACCAGAGGCTGCACATGGTAATGGGGGGCATAGTCTCTTACTGCCAGGGCACAGTTAGCCCGGACTCCAATTGGTGACCTCTGAGCTTCACAGGTAAATGGGAGAAAAGTCCAGTGTGTAGAGAGCATAGAAGAGACATGTGATTAGCTCTGAGAAAGAGCAGCATATAGAGTTTTCTTTTTTTTTTTTTTTCCAAATTAGATTCTGTTGTTGCATGGACACTTGACCTGGTTTGGTCCTGGTTTGAATCCAGTTTAGTCTTCCTCTAGACATGGTGTGGTATTGTTCTGGCTTAGTTCAGGTCAGGCTTTGGTTTTAGTCCAGATTTTGAGTCAGCGCTTTTGTGAATGTATCCTTGGTCATATAGTTGATATAGGTGACACACTTTACCCACCAGGTTGGTAGTTCCCAGCAACATTTGCCCAGTGCTGTTGTGTCCTTGAGCAAAATGATTCACCCATATTTCCTAGTATGAATGTGGTGTGTGTGAGAGAGTGATCGGTGGTTGTCAGAAGAGCTACTGTCAGTCTACCCCAGGGCAGCTGTGGTTACAATAGTTGTGGTAATGGATAATGACTAAAAATTGCATCACATTCTTGAGAAAATAAAATAAAAATAAAATACAACAACAACAACAACAACAATAATAATAATAATAATAATAATAATAAATCTGTATTTATAAAGCACTTTTAAAAAAAAGGTTTACAAAGTGCTGTACAAGCAGCAATGAAAACCATAAACAGCACAGAAGAACAGCACACAGAAGGCACGCAAAAACAGACAATGTTGCAAACAAAAAAGTTAATTCTAAATAAATAAATAGAATAAAAAGAATTAAGGAATAACATGAAGTTAAAACCAGCTAAAGCAAGAACAATCGATAAAAATGGGTTTTAAGAAGTGATTTTAAAGGTGATACTGATGGTGCAAGCCTATTTCCTCAGGCAGGTTGTTCTAAAGCTGATGCCAATAAATGACAGTAATCAAACTGGTAGAAGCCCAAGTGTGAAAGCTTTACATCACGCCCTAGTCCACGAAACTTTTTCATGTTTAACTATCCAAAAAACTTCATAGAACTTGAATTCTGCTTTTTTCTGCTCTCTTTTGTCATCTGGTGATTTATGATTTATGATCCATAGAAATACATTGTTGTAAATCCTAAAACATATTCCTGCTTAAAGATGTAACAGGAATATGTTACATTTGGCTGGATGTGGCTGGAGTACAAGCTGGAGTCCAGCTTGTACTCCAGCCACCTCCGTCAGCTTGACAAAGGAGTCCCTGTATGCACAGAGAAACAACATGCATGCTTGCATTTAACTCCAGAGAAAAAGAATATTGCATCCAAGACTCTTCCTGCTTTACATTATCAGGATTCCACCTCCTAAGCCTTGTTTTGCCGTGGATTGAAGAGAGGACAAAATAAAGGCGACTGCTGCAATTTCATCCCTATTGGCCCCATGGCAAATTGGCCCTTTATCAAGCGGGGGGCTCATCTATCAAGCCAAAGACGGGTATTGAAATTGCCCCACCAACCACAAATCAGAGCAATGGATCGGCCCTTATCCCAGACAAGGCCGTCATCACTCTGTAGTGGCTGGAAGGGGAAGAACCAGGGCATTTAAGAGTCTATCCTACATTTGGGGGGCTGATGGATGCGCCCGACCTGACCTCCCTGTGACCAGGAGCAGCTGGGAGAGAGCCAGCCCGGTGCTTAACTTCCATCATTATCAGACTGCATGTGCCTCTCGTTCACTTTTAGATGAAAAACTCTTATCTGCTCCTTTTTCCCTTGGAGAAATCTATGCTCTAGTGGTAAGTTTTACACTGTGAGATGAAGTGAGGTGGGTGCAGAGAAATGGGCATATCTTCAAAATGCTGGTCAAGTTTTAAGTTATCAACATAATTGACATGCAATGATAAGTTTGTGCTGTAGACATGTAGATTTGTGCTGCTAAAAAAATTGAATTGTGTATTTATTCATGATTTTGTCTTTGTTTAATAGAGGTATCATTTAGTAAATGAATACAGTGGGCAGTGGGCATAATTTTGTTGTCCTATTAAAAGGCAAAGGGCCAATCCTTGTGGTTCGCAGCTTTATTTTTCAATGTATTTATTCAAAATGTATTATTTAGTCAAAAATAAATCGTTATATGCAGTTAACATGGAGCTCATCTGCCAAACTTCATATGTGCTTTGAATATAAACACTGTACTTCTAAATATTAGATGGTACCGCAGATTTACATTAGAGCATATTGGCTGATGAACATAAGTGTGAACTATGTGGGAGAAACTGTGGGAGTAATGCCTTGAAATGCCTAAAAACTTAAAGATGCACTGTGTATTGTTCTGCTGGAGGGTCACCACTTGGTCCATAGAGATGTTATTGTTTTGTCTGGAATGTCCCGGTATGGCATTAAAAATCTCCATCCTTCATTTACTGTACTCAATAATTAATATGTTTTTTATTGACATAAAAACTTGGAGTCTTACTGTGAGGTCTGCATGTAACTTGGCCCTTTGGTGTCACCTATTGTTCTTGTAGAGGTAAAAAGGAACACTGTGAAGGCAATAACTCCATGGAGAGAAGCAGGTGAGGGTTACACTATTTTTTGATCTGTTATAATGTTGTTTTCTCAAAAAACATATCTGGAGTCATGTTTTATTTCATTCACACATGCTGAAAACACAAACCCCTTGTCTTTAGTTCTTCTCTTAAACTAAAAATTCCACCTTGTAATGTCATGTGGTAATACAGGAAGGGCTTCACTGTGTTGTTTAATTCACTTCATATCATTCATTCCATTCCCCTTCACTAGAATAATTTGGATAATTTAAGCCCTGGAATTGCAAATCTCTAAACAAAAGGTAAAAAGTAGCCATTAACTTGAAAACTGCAACTATATGACACAAGGTGGAACAGAGCATTTTCAGCTTTGCAGAAGAAGTCAACAATGCCGCCTTACTCAAACATCTGAGAATGAAACAAAACGCAACCCCGGGTATGTTTTTGATGAGTTAACAACATTCTAACATGGCTACAAGCTCAGAAGAATCCATTTTCCCGTAATATAGAACCTTTAAGCATCACCTCTTTTCCTCCTCTCATCTCCTCCTGTGTTCATCTGGCTTGTCTTTACCTTTCCAATTTGCCCTCAGTATTTCCTCTCCTTTCTCACTGCCCACATTCATTCTGCACGGCTAAATCAATGCAAATAGAGAAAGACTTTAATGAAGGACAAGACAAATGGCTGCTGTATTGTCAGGTGCGCCTTACGACTTTTAAACATTATTTCTGCTCGCGATGATTGATGGAAAGCTATTCAGATAATACGTTACCTTACCATCTTGCACGCACACATCCATAATGTTATGATACACACTGCCAGCTTGGCACAATCCCACTGCAAAAAGCTGCTTATATGAATTATATTTAAATACATTACAATACCCCAGAATGATAGAGGAATTACAGTTTTCCTTTACGTATTGGGGTGACATTAATATACATTTTTTCAATAAGATAAAAAGTTACATTTTTTTATCTGGCAGGGAAAGTTTGATTGCCGAAGTTGTCTGTCCAACTGTATATAATCGGTCATTCTCTGGCTCTTTGCCCTGACAGCTCCTTTTCTCAAATCAATGTTGTGACTTATGAGGTGAGCTAAAAAACTCTGTCCACATTCTAATCTGCTTCTTAATTATGTTTTAACTGTGTGGCTGTTATTTGAGTAGATTCAATCGCCTTACAATTAACCTGCATTGGTTTTATTCATTCATTCTTATACTCAGAGCCAGGCGTATTATCTCTAAGTACATGGTCATTAACGCAAACTGCACGGCCTTATTGGAGGGCTGATTGGAAAAGCTCGCAAAGTGCATTGCATAAGACAGCATGGAGATAGGTGATATTGAGCTTCCATTAGAATAACACGAGGCAATAGTCATTTTGTCCTTCTGTGAATCTTTGAATGCCTTCTTTGTGATTCTCTTCTCTCTATTTCTGCAATAGCCTTCTTTTTCAGACAGATTTTTCACAACAAGGCAAAGCTGTGCACACAGGCTCTTCCCTGGTATATTTTCTAGGACACTCTCTGCAAGTTCATTCTCATGTGATGTGATTTCCAAATTGTAAAATCAAATCTTAAGGTGATTTTACTGTCTTACCAGTAAAGTTCATTTAAAACAGTAAAATAATTCCAAGGAATCCAAATTTATTCTTTGCTTACCTTATACATCAAGAACTAATTATTCACCACAACTGTGTTATAAAAAAACATTTCACAACTTTCAAAGACAAGATTGAAGTTTTTCTGTCATTGTAAAGCTAACAACAACAAGCATCCTAAGTGTGCACTTTTTGATTTGCAGAGTATATTTGCAAAATATATTTATAGTTTAATTTTCACTAAAATAGGTTCAGATTGAATTCTATTCTTTCTTTGACCATTTTCTTGAGAGAGCATGTTATGAACTCTATAGTGGGTAATGTGGATGAGGTGTCTTCCCCAGTGACACAACTGCACTATATGCTCATGGGGTTTGAACCAGCTACCAGTTGGTGGGCAAACCCCAAACCCCAGCTGTGCATCCTAATAAACAACTTAATTTCTTTGTAAACATTTTTGATTGATGTGTATAATTTTAATGCACATTAACTACCATGAAACACTTCATTTATTCTCTTAGATAAAACCTGAGTTAAACTGGTCAACCTTTTGAATTGGAAGGCACGATGATTGCAACAATAATGAGAAAGTCCAGTTCAAGCTTTCTCAGCCAAAAGGTGCACGTTATGCTAAGAAATTGCTTTATAGTCTTCTCAAATATAGCTGCCAGATTTTGGAGACTTAGATCCACGGGCCTGGCTTCCGTTCAGGGAATATTTCATTTAGCAAATTCTACTGGGAGAGACTGTTCTGAGGTTACAAAAACTCCAAAAGCTCCCTCAGGTGCCTCAAAGGACTTCCTATTATTAATGACAATCCAAGGCCACATTAACCACTTCTTCACCCCTTAGCCACACAAGATAAATGCTAAATATTTTGGACAGGGCTTTTCATGCACCTGCCCAGCACCTGCGAGCCTGAGTTTGCCCTTGATTCGAAAAAGTGGAGCAGTGTGAAATTCTAATCACATTTGAGGAAAGAAACCAATTCGGAATTCGGAGAGTCTTCTTATCCAGGTTACCCTCTTGAGCATGCCAGGTGTTATCAGTCCCCCGGGGTAGTCATGCAAACCTAGGCTCGTGAACTGTTAGGAAAATAGAAAAAGGGGAAAAAATCCAAATGTCTTTAGGGGCAAGAACACCCGCGCAGACAATGGACGCCTCCGGAAAGTAAAACAGGTCAGGACTCCTGCGATAAGGTGCACGACTCATGAATTAAAGAGTAGGGCTGGAAATATGACATTTTTCTTTTCTATTCTGTCTATCGGGAGTAGTCGCTTCACCACTGAAATTACCTGGAGAGAAGCTCGTCTGATAATGGACTGCCAGACTCCCTGAGATTCGCTAGTAATTTCTCTCCCCACATAAGAGCAGATTGGCACAGGGAAAATTCAAAACGCTTTTTACAGTCTTTTGGGAAATTTGAGAGACAAGGGAAGAGAATAATCGTAATTGATCAATTGTAGTTTTTTAAATACCTTTTTTTCATTTGTGCCATAGAGGCTATTCACCTGCAGATCATTCCCTATTGAACCACCATTGGATTTACAAGGCTCATTGCGCTTAATTAATGGAGCCATAAGGAGGGAATGGTCGTCTCTGCCAAAAATTTTTAAGCTGATGTTCTCTTGCAATAAAACTCTATCAAATGTCTTTGTCATACTTTGGTATGGGGAACAAGGCAATATATTTCCTGAACGTAATGAAGCGATCTATTAATGAATAAATAATAATGGATCAGATGTATATAGAGCTTTTTTGGACACTCAAAGGTGCTTTACAGTGCATTATCCATTCACTCCACACTCAGCGATGGTAAGATACTCTGCCCTGGGGCAAACTAAGGCTGCCAATCTGCACCATTGGCCCCTCCACTTTCTTAAAAGGCAATGTGGGTGAAATGCCTTGCCCTAGGACACCCAAGGTTTTTGCCATTGGCGCCCCACTGCGACACCTGAAATTCTTATGTGGTCACCCTACAAGTAATACCCAAGCCCAGCCCTGCTTAGTTTCTGAGATCTGACTAGATCAGGCTTTCACAAGCAGTGTATCCAACTGTACAAGTTTTCTGCTGCTTAGTAAATACATTTTTTAAAAGTTAAAATAGTTTATTCTAAAACAAAAGTAGAATGAACAAAGAATAGAAAGTGTTTTCACTTTCTATTCTTTGTGCAGCATCTTTATTGTCAAAATTATCTAAATGTGTGTGCTACCTTCAGTGGCCTCTGCAATTTCCAGTAGTTGGTGACATCACGCAGGACTGCCGTGATTACAGTCAGGTGTTTCTGGCACATTATATGCAGTTATCCGTTAGACCAATCACACTGGTCCTCCGAGACCTCGCCCCCTCTCCTCCCACACTCTTTTATTCCTCTAGGTTCTGCCCAGTTTAGCAGCTCTATTTGAAATGTGCTCGTGGTGTTTATTCCCACTTTAAGAGCATTTTATACCTGCTGCTAATACTATTTTACTTTATCAAATGCTAGTACAACTACCAGGGAAGTATCTTTTTGAGTATAATAGTAATTCTTAACTGGTATTGGTCTTCTGTTACCCTCTTGTGTTGCAGGTACCATATTACCGGTATGTAAAAGTTAGTTCGGTTTTATTCCTCAGTTCCGTGATGCACTAACATGATAATTATTCCCTTCGAGTACTAATCACAAATTTCAGAGGTGAGAGCAGAGGTTTGTTTTCACGCTAAAGCTAGCATGTTAACAGCATACTTCACAATACTCGGGCAATTAAAGACTTTATAATTAGATACTGGCAGTAGTAGACAGTTTAATTTTAATACATGCTGTTTTATAATATATCTGTACTGCCCCACTACATGGACAAAAACTGGATACAGTCTCTAAACTGTACCTGATTTTTATCCTCTTAAAAACAGTTTTGCAGTTGTCCAAAACTATAAGCCTATGCAGTATTACAGTCCTGGGGTAAGACTCATTTGCTCATGGGTACTTTAACAGGCCCTTTAACTTATAGAACCAATAGACTGCCAAAACTTGATGTATACATATAGGTTGTAACTCCTCCTTTCCTGCACCCTGGCCCTGTCCCTTCTACAGGCAGACAAAAGGCCAGAACATCTTGTTGTATAGTTCCCGAGCTAAATGAGGATATTGTTGATTCCTCCATCTGCAGAGAGGCAGAAGATTAATATGGAAGTGGTAATGGCTAAGGAGGAGGGGAAGGCGGTGGCTCTTCTCTCTCTAATGATTGGTTTAAGTGAGTACTGTAATGGGATAGGGTGCCGGGGCGGGTGAGTTATGGCCTTCCTTCCTGTCATCGTGCCATTGGAGCAGGCCTGGAGGGGGAGCTCTGTATTGCTTTTTCACACTCAAACCTACCGTCATACAAATGAATGGAAGATATATGCGTATAGTGCACTTTTCATTTCTGCAGAAGGGAAAGTGTGATTCTGCATAGGTATTTGCAGAGGAAGAAGTGCCTTGTTTGGAGTTAGCCTTTAACTTACTGTATGTGGGTATGCCGTGGAGGTGTGCACTGGCAACATGATGAATGGCTCCACAAGAGACCAAAACTGCAAAAAACTTCTTACTGCAAGACCAAGTCAAACTCCTAATGCACAGAAACTTTCCAATGTGAAATAAGAACTTGTCTAATATGAATAAAAATATGCTAAAGCTAGAATACACAGTTTATTTGACTTGTTCCACCAGTACATGGCAGATGTGAAACCTTTCCCCCACTCCTCTCACTAGCCTTGGTTCAAACTTACCTTCAGTCTTTGGTTTTCTTTTCCACTGCCAGATAGCACTGACATAGACAGCATCTAATGGTGATATGCGAGAATACGTCAGGGGCGAGTTAGCTAGTCTAATTATGGATGGTACCTTTAAAAGGTGCAACTTTGCACATATCTTTGGTGGTCATTGTAGAATGTAGTTTAAAATTTTATTTGGACAGATGGATTCCCATGCTCCTAGTGCTGTGATGGTACTAACATTTCAAATTCAGTTTAGAGAATAGAGGTTTAGAGTGCTGATACTCAGTGCTGATTTTGCTGATTTAACAAGTAGAAGTCTCAGACAATACAATGTAATTTACAAAATAATATATTTTTATACTACCCCGTGGTCATACTTGTTGTGATATATAGAAAAAAAAAGTAATCTTATATGATTTTCTGATACTATTGATACTTGCACTAATGATTAGTATAATTGCTAGATATAGACTATATATAGTCTGGGTTTCAATGCATTTAGTCCCAGCCAAGACAGAAGAGGGCATTTCAAATGGAAACAAAATCTTGCCTTATTCAATATTTCATAAAACCCCATAATGACAATATGGAAGACAAACTGCAACAGTTGAATTGGTTTAAGTTGGTTTTACTTTAAGACTCTGTATCAAATTCTTTATATGTATATCAGCTAGATTTGTCTTGTCCCAGTACAAATTTCTAAGCAGCTCTTGAGGCCAAAATAAGTCACTGTCTGCATCTAATTATAAAGCTTTTGTCTGACAGCAAAATAATTCAATTCTGTAAACTGGACTAAAGTTTTAGAGATGCTTCTTCAGTTCTGGTCAGATTGCCTCAAATCTATCAGAAGGGAGGAGCTAACCTCACTGATACTAACCCAGCTATTTGATTACAGTTTCTCCTTGTTAGCCACATCTATTGAACTACACTAAGTGTGAACTGTGCCTGAGTCCTATTTGCATAATCATTCAGGCTCTTGATGGGTGCTCTCATGCTTAGAATACTGGTTATTGCTATTGTTTTCCTTGTTTTGATTTAAGCCTGACGATGGAGTTATAAATAGGAGATAGACGATGTCTGAGCCCCCCATTTCTGTTCAAATATGGATTATCTTTCCTAACATGAATAGCCTCTTTAATGTGAATGGTTTTGAGATGAAGACACAGCAGACTGGGGTCCAGAGTTGCTCTCGTGGCTTTGATGGTAAATTATCTTTTGGAGTCTTATTTCGTTTCTCTAATATAATGCCCACTTTTGTCTGATAATCATGAAGTGCATGTTAGTTGTTGTTCATTTTACTGTCACGGCAAAACTCTGCACTGGTGTCTGAGAGCTGTGAAAAGCTTTTATAAACTCACCAAGTTGAATAATTAGGTTGTTTGGAGTACACGATAAAGAAAAAATTGGACGACTGCACATTGTTTAAAATGAACCAGTTCTGTTTTTCATTTTTAAGACAGTAAATGTTAGGCACAATGCCTTTAATAGTTCAGATTATTTGGTGTAACCAAATACTGCCAAATCTGATGGCATACACTGACTCCATACTTACACTCATTATGAAACTATTTTTAACAGCTCAGGTGAAAGTACCCACCAAAAGCTCCAAGGTGCTGGATCAGCTCCTGTCCCATGTGACGTCCAACCAGGCCACAGAGAATGAATGGAAATGATAGTTTAAAATCTTATATACCAGTCTGCTAAAGTTTGTGGAGACAGCTCTTTTCACTCCATTTGAGATACTGAACTTTTATCAGAGGCCTCTGGAGCTATAAGCACAACTCGGTTATTTCTCACTTTGAAAAGGGTCATAATGCCCTCTTTGTGGTGTTTTGGTGGGCAAACAAAGTATAGGGGAGCCCGGGGGGAGGGAGAGCGGGTAAATAGCTTCTCTAATGGAGTCCTAATCTACGGCTGGGATCTGCTGAGGGCTGCCCCGAGCCGTGCCAGGCGGGATGATGGGGCGGAGGTGACAGCGTGGCACTTATTATTAGAGCTATCATTGATCAGAGTGGCAGAGGGGCAGACTGGGAGAGGGGCTCGCGAAGGAAGGCTGTCAGCGGCAGAGGGCGGAGCTGCTGTGT
>KN490965.1:9918-22934 GCA_000787155.1 Scartelaos histophorus | reverse complement strand
GAGCTGCTGTGTCAGAGCCTGAGACAGGAGAGGGGAGTGGGGAGTGGGGAGGGGGCTTCCATGGGGATCAGGAAGAGCTTCAGCTGAATCCAGAGTGAGGTTGACGGGATTTGACACAAGTAATCAAAGGGTTTGGTCTGGGAAGGTAAAAATATAATAATAAATGAATGTGTATTTTTAGCACAAAAGAAATAAACCAAAATGGGATCCACTGAAAATGAAAAATATTGATCCTGCCTTGCCTTGCTTAGTGAAAGTGCTACTGGGCATCACTTCCAGAATGTTTATTGAAGCACTTAAGATCAAACTTCATTATGATTCTGGTAAAAACTTTTGCGCATCCTCAAGGTACTTTGATAAACACTCACATTGCAAACTGTTATATTGTTCTTGGGCAAGATATTTCTAAGGAGTAAATCAACATTGAATGCTGCGTGATTTTGGAGTGGCTTGACACATGTGTTGAATTACAGACCTGTCATTGATTGATGATCTAATATCCACATAAAGATTAATTGTATTTGAAACTAAATCAAAATCAATTTAGTGAGATTTTTATGATGATGTGCTGTTATCACCGTAGGAAAGTAGCAACATACATGCCAAAAATATGCATTCAAAATAATTATTTTGAGTGACAGTTTTCACCGACACCTTCCTTTTTATTTGGAATACCGATAATGAATGTGATTTTTTTTCTTTATTCTCTAAATTAGATTGTCTAATTAGTGATAAATAAAGTCATGACAAATGATTCAACAAATATATAATGTTGTTTTAATTCTATGTCTGTATGGATTTAATTCTATGTATTTTACACTATAATTTGATGCAACTATTGTGAAAGTATTCACCAGTGTAGTACTTTGCCAGTTCAATAAATGATCCTTATTGAAATATGTTACACAATATATCTTAATGCAGGTGTTCTGTATTCCATAACCAAATGCATTTTTATGGTATTCTTCCCGTCGCTGGTCTTTACAAGGGTGGCCCATAACTGAAATGGCAAAAACAAATCTACTTCAGGGATATCCATTATGTGTCAGTAAGCACATCAGACTCTTTTCATAAATGTACTACAGTTTCCTTTTTAGAAATAGGTTCTCCCACCTGAAGGCCTGGTACGCTTCTTTCTTCTTCCTCTGAAGAAAAAACATCATTTCAATAGCTGACTTGACTCCGGTGCGGGCTGATGGATGGGTTAAACGCAGAAAATGAGTTTCCCGGTGGGCACTATAAACTGTAACTTGGCTTAACATAACTTTGACATTAAGTCAGTGCCTAGAGTGGTCAAGAGGAGTATGTGCTTGTTCACCCACTAACAGACTCTACTGCCCATGGCCCATCAAAATGAGCACGTAGATCATTGACACTAAGTATGTAGAGAGCGGTACTGGAAACTATCTTTAATAATACTGTCTATCTTTATTCAAAGCAATTATCTGGATCTAGGGCACAAAATTAATAATATGCTGCCAAAGGTTTGCCCAAGATTGTATACACGAGCAAAAGCATTTAGAGGGGAGCTTTCTACCATGTTATAATGTTGTTCCCTCAACAACAACATGCCTGAAGTGCTTTTATATCATCCATGCACGTTGAGTAAACTCTCCTGGGAACTATTCAAACCCCACTTATTTACTTCTTGTACAATGTTCACCCCGCATGCCAACATAAGCCATGCTCCTGCATGGGGTTTAAATTTTTTTTATATTCATGTATTTATTTTTTAACAAATACAGGTTTTTGGAAACATAACAATACACTACAACTTCATTCATCATCCATCCATCCATCCATTTTCTTCCAATTATCCAGGGCCGGGTCACGAGGGCAGTCTAAGCAGGGACTCCCAGATTTCCTTCACCCCGACCACTTCCTCCAGCTCCTCAGGGAGGACCAGGAGGCGTTCCCCGGCCAGCCAGTAGACATAGTCTCTCCAGCGTGTCCTAGGTCTTACCCTGGGCCTCCTCCCGGTGGGACATGCCCGGAACACCTCCCAAGGGAGGCACTTATTATTACTTTAATTTAGATAATAAGACTAAAGTGTCAAAATTTTCTACTGCAGTTAGCATTTTTTTGTTAACATCACTGTGTGCAAAACACTATCCTCTGAAAGTAAAGTGCTTCTAAACTCATGCCTAAACTCAATTATGCCGTTAGAATGCGTTAAGATCTTTAGAACAAAGCACCTTTAACGTGATTAAAAGCAATTAAAAAACCCCAAAACAAAACAGAAAAACAACAAATGTAAGGTCTATGCGAGGGACTGGAGAGGAGAATCCGGCCGATAGTCGAACCTCGGATCCATCAGGAGCAGTGTGGTTTTCGCCCCGGCTGTGGAACACTGAACCTACTCTACACTCTCCATCGGGTGCTCGACGGTTCATGGGAGTTTGTCCAACCAGTCCACATCTAGGCGCAGTCAGGGGCCAGAGGGGGTCCGGTTTGGGGACCACAGGATCTTGCAGATGATGTTGTCCTGTTGGCTTCCTCGAACCAAGACCTGCAGCACTGGGACAGTTTGCAGCAGAGTGTGAAGCGGCTGAGATGAGGATCAGCTCTTCCAAATCTGAGGCCATGGTTCTCGGCCGGAAACAGGTGGCTTGTCCTCTCCGGGTGGGTGGGGAGTCCTTGCTTCAAGTGGAGGACTTCAAGTATCTCGGGGTCTTGTTCACGAGTGAGGGGAGGGCAGGTGTTAGGTGTTAGGATTGACAGGTGGATCGGTGCAGCGTCGGCAGTGATGCAGTCGCTGTATCGAACCGTTGTGGTGAAGAGGGAGCTGAGCCCAAAGGCAAAGCTCTCGATTTACCAGTCAGTCTGCGTTCCTACTCTCACCTATGGTCATGAGCTCTGGGTAGTGACCGAAAGGACGAGATCGTGGATACAAGCGGTCGAAATGAGTTTCCTCCGCAGGGTGGCTGGGTGCTCCCTTAGAGATAGGGTGAGGAGCTCAGTCATACAAGAGGAGCTCAGAGTAGAGTCGCTGCTCCTTCACATCGAGAGGAGCAGCTGAGGTGGCTCGAGCATCTGGTCCGGATGCCTCCTGGGCGCCTCCCTCGGGAGGTGTTCAGGCCCCGGGGAAGACCTAGGACACGCTGGAGGGACTATGTCTCCCGGCTGGCCTGGGAACACCTCGAGGTTCCCCCGGAGGAGCTGGAGGAAGTGGCCGGGGTGAAGGAAGTCTGGGAGTCCCTTCTTAGACTGCTGCCCCTGCGACCCGGATAAGCAGAAGCAAAACCATTTCTTGTTGTTTATTTGTGTGTTTATTAAAACAACCATTTGTTTTAACATACAAGCGGGAAAATAAAATAAATGCAAAGTGCTCCTTGGTTTTTTTTTCTCATTATTTTCCCACTTTTTTCTCAAATAAGCATCAAATTTATGAAATATTATAAAAATAAATTATTTTTAAACAAAACTTTTCAAGAAGTAAAGCCAGCAAGGCCCATGCATACTTTATAAGAACATAAGACCTTTTTTTTACACTGAAAAAACAAGTGTTACACTGCATCAGATTATTACTTAAAATCTTTTGCATAAATAAACTCAGTTTTAGAACATATAACCCACATAAGAGCCACATCAGCCTGTTTTATATTATAAAATGTTTAATGCAGCTTTGCGCACATTAGTTTACGTTTTACAGAAACAGAACTTAAAACCACATGGCTCATTTGCATAAATTATAAGCTCTGAAAAAAATAAACATCTTGCTCCTTTTGCCCTGATGCTGCTTCTGTGGGACTAAAGGACACGACTCAGTGGATTATTTGTGTTCTTTCGGTGGCAAAGGAAGGTGTTGGTCATGGTGAGTCTGTTCTGTGTATATATCGCAGTGGAGAAGCTGAGCCTCCATGTAGCTTCACATGTTCTGGCGGAAAGTAAACACAGAAACTGCACAAACTCACTCGTGCACAGGCCTGTACCGAACCGAATGTCCTGTACCGAAACAGTTCAGTATGAATACATGTACCGTTACACCCCTACTATGCAGCCTATCTTTTGTATAGAGACAAAGGAGTAATATTTGAAGTAAAAGTTTCTTGGTGTCTTTTCAGTAGAATATTTTGTTTCTTTTGGTGAGATCTTTTGAGACGTATTGTTGCATACTGTTGAGTACAGACATTTGGGGAAAAGAAAATGACAGCAAAGATTTCTGTTAGAACTGTTTGTGTCTGGATGTCTCTGAAGGCTCTGCCCAATCACTGGGTGTCATTGCATTATGCAGGAGAATTACAAAACAATCTTCCTGTTGAGGAGACGAAATGGGAATTTGATTTATCATGAAAATATTAAAATGTATTTGATGGTAATAATACATGGACCAGTTTTACAGATCCCCTGTTTTATTTTATCAGCTCATCCTCCTGAAATGTGCCCACTCCAATCCATCAATATCCAATATTACGCCATTTTCCGATCTATGTTATAAAGTAGTTTCGTCATCACAAACACCCCGAGCATACCCAAAGTTGTGTTTAGTTTCATTCTTTCATTCATTCATTCTTTCAAACTGAAAACACTCTGCTCCACCTTCTGATCTAGTGTTATACTACTAGAAGCACTCCACTCTGGTTTTAAACTCCATACACTTTCACTTAAATCAAATGGATAATTTCAGTCCTGAAATTGCCTATTTCTACAAACTAAAGGTAAAAAGTAGCTGTTAATTGTTAAAACTACCACTGCATTACATCATAAGGTAGAACAGTGCAGCATTACTCATGTCATGCATGTGAATTAAACAAACAAAAACAAAACACAACTGTGGGTATGTTTTTAAGGAGGTAACAACATTCTAACATTGCTTAAAGGGTATAGGACCTTAAAATATAGTATAGTTTCTTATAGCTGCAGCTGCCTAGGGCAGACTAGTGGAAATTTGGCCTTTAATCTGTGTCACATATCTGCTCCCATCACTTCCAGGTCATGAGATGTGTAAAGTATCTTGGTTAAGGGCACTAAAAGGAGGTGTGGCTGCATTTATCACTTGTATCATTCATGAAGGTGTTGCTCAAGCACACACCAACAGTACTAGAAGCAGGGATCGAACCATTATCTTTGGTGTTAGTGGGCTGACGCCTCTTCTAACTTATTCATGACTGTTAATATTGCACATTCTATTTTTGACTTACTATATATTTAGTTATAATGATGTTTCTCTCTTTTGTTGTCAACACACACATCAGTAACAGAAGACAAGTGTTTGCCCTGAGTCCCCTGGTTTTTTTGTTTTTTCTTTGTGTGTTTGTGCCCTGAGGTGTAACAGACTGTTTCAAACAATAAGCCATAGAGCCTACTGAGACACAGGTAAAACAAAGACGAGAGAACTCATAATTATATCTGCATGCTTTCATAAGAGAACATGTGAACAAAACTCCATTGTAAGTGCTATAGAAGTAGGCCCCTTGTTCCCTCTTTTTTTTTTTTTTTTTTTTTGTCACATTAAAGAACATGACGCATTGTCTCGGAAACACAGAATTAGAAGTGAGCAGAAAGAAGCTTGGATTTAGTATTGGAAAAGTTGTATCCTACTCCACTGATCAACAGTAGTATTTTGAAAACAATTTCAACCCAGTAATTGGTAACACACTATAATAACCACCCCATATTAGCCTTAATAAAGCATGATGCAAACCTTAATTCAAAATGAACAAATAGTTAAGGCTTTGTAACTACTTAATTCATGCCTTAGCACCTAACCATAACACCTAGTTAAGTAATTACTAAGCACAAATCATTTTTAAAGCAGAACTAAGAAATAAATGTCAAGTCTTTGTGATGTTTATGTATTTTTGTTTTTTTTGCAGCATCGGTTTTAAAGGATCCATATTACGCTATTCTCAGATCAATGTTATAATGCTGTTATCTCATCAAAACATACCTGGAGTTATGTTTAACACACATAAATCTTCCGTATTTCGACTGAGCTCTTTTCTCAAACATAAAACACTCAAGCAAAAAGTGCTCCACTGTGTTTTTAATCTTCATACATCTTCACTAGAATCATTTGGATGATTTCATCTCTTCTGAACAAAAGGTAAAATGTAGCTGTTGACTTGACACTTACATTTTGAGTTTTGTAGATGTAGACAGACTAATAATAAATGACTGCTCAAGGTGTGAATGAAATTAAACAGGTTGTTTTAACTCCAGGTTGTTTCTGATGGGGTAACAACATTATAACATGACTCTCAAGGCTCTTTATGGTTGTTAAATATAAACTAGAATACAAATTCCAGTTGATCAAGATTGATTTACAAAGACTTATTTAACACACTGTTTGTGGCTTTGCTCATGATACCCTGCATATTGAACATAATATTTTCCCCTACTGGTGATTTCTTGTGAACAAATCTCTCTCTGTTCAGTTAGAGGGCATGGCTGCTTATGAGTGAGGATTGGTGATGTGCCAGTTCAGCAGAGCTCACCAGCGAGGGGTCCACGCATGCACACACACACACACGCACACGCACACGCGCGCACGCACACACACACACACACACGCACACACGCACACACACACACACACACACAGATCCAAGCCCATCCATTCTGCTGGCTCTGGACCAGGCAAATCTGGGCCATTCGGGTGATCCCACAAAAATATAGTTTGTCAGTGTGTGGAGTGAAATGAAACTCTATCAGGGTTGTGCAGAGGATCTGTCATATCTGTGCACTGATCTGATAAGAAACAGTAATTCAGACTAACACTGACTGTGATTCTATTTGTAATACATTCAACAGAGTTTTATATTTTATATTGCTGGATGGATTGTTTTTAGAAGATGGTACTGCAACAAGTGCAAATGTGTCACATGTTTTTGAGTTTTACATGACATCATGACATTATGGCCTGTTAAGTTCAATGCCGATGAAGGCCTCTGCACCCATATTCTGTAACTATTCTATTTAACGTCAAATGTAACAGCTCAGGAAGCAACTTTAGCAGGTTTGAGGACAAACAGAGTGAAAGAAAAAGTATATTTACAAAAAAGAAACAAAGGCGGAAGTTAACAACAGTATGACAGCAACAAACAGCTTGTAAACACAGCACCTCAGCCTTGAATAAACTGAAGTCAGCTCCTATTTAAAGCACCTCCCTTAATTGGGCAAGCTCATTAGCTAGACAAGGTAAGTACAGGTAAGTTAATAATGTTTAAAAGTCAGTCATACAGTAACAGTAATTAGTGTTTATTCAATTAAAACAAATACAAACAGTTGTTTGTTCTTACAACTTCTTAAGGTGCCGGTGCTCCCCATGGACACAGGACACCTAAGAGGGAAGACAACAAAAGAGGGAACATATCATTCAAACTATTCAATTACAATCAATTAGGAAATGCAATTATACTCACTTCTTTTTGTTACAGGTCACTTTAGCTGGAAGACACAATTAAAGAGCTATTTAAAGGTGCATTGAGTAACTTTTCTGGTGGAGGGTCCATCAAATGTTTTTCTTCATGGAGATATTATTGCTTTGTCAGGAATGTTCCACAGTATGGTTTTTAAACCTTTCTGTCTTCATGGAGACCAAACTAGACCAAGTTACAGATCAGATCTATGGAGGGCCAATCCTGCTCACAGTCAGAATGCCAGTTTTTCTAAGAATTCTTGAGCTATAAAATGACCTAATAAAATAAAAGGTAGATCTGTTTAATGCCATACTGTGGAACATTCCAGACAGAGCAATAAAAACAGGTGATGGACTCCCAGACAAAAAGTTACAAAATGCACCTTTAACACACAATTACTCAGTTATTTAATCAATAAACATTTTAATCTCTTAAAAGTTTTTAGGTCCATGTATAGCTAGCAGAATGTTCTACTATTCTGCTGCACTGCTTTGTCTGAATGTAATTTCAAGGCAGCATTAGGCACAAAGTATACTAATGAAATAAATGTGATGTGTACCATTTTTCCTCTATAGATGACTTTCAACATAATTACCATAGCAAAAAAAAAAAGAAAAACATTTTCGATTGAAGAAATTATGATGCTGCTTAAAAAGCTGCATACTCTAGCAAGAATGGCTCCATCCATCTTTATTTCTTATAGGGTCAGGTCCAAACATCCCTTGTCATGCAGAGCTCTTCCGTCTCCTCCAGGGGGATTTTAAGGGGTTCGCAGGGCAGTCAGAGCAGACTCCCAAGCCATCTCAACTGGCTCCTCCAGAACTATAACACCAAGCATCAATGAGGCAACAGCAATCTGAATGTCTCTGTGTGAAATACAATGAGAAATCAATTTTGTAGGCCAGGTTCTGATTAATTAGCAATAGGGTCATTAAAGAAACTCCCCAATTTGTGATGGCGATCAATACACCACAAATAAACATAAGCATGACGCAGCCAATAGTAAATGGCCTCTTGTCTTGGCCTCTTATGAAGTCATATATACAGAGTGGATATTATAAAACTCAGCCATGTAGTTGTGACACTGTCCTCCTCTCAAATGGCCCCGTGGCTGATCTCTAAAGGAGCTCCTGTCTATTATTCCAGATAATTGGATTGGGTTGCTCTTATAATGTGGACTTTTATTTGACAGCTTCTCTTTAATAACAAGCTGCAGCTTCTGCTATTATCCACTTTCTCCATTTGGCTCGGTAACCTTTTGTACAAATGTCTCCATAATGATTCCTTATGATTTAATCGCACAGGCCAGGCTGTGCACACTTCTCCAGACTTAAGGCCCTAATAGTGACTAAAGGGGAATTGTTCTCTGTGCCATGTGTCTATCTGCAGATGCTGCCCTTTGCCATTGTAATTCTCATTTAAATATATTTTAGAATGTCCTGTCATAGTACTTATCTTGGAAGCAAAACCCAAAAGAGTTGTTGATGCACAACAGTCGTATAGACTGCAGCACTGCCTCAGGCTCTGTGCAGTTTGGGCCTCTGGCAATTTGCTGAATATCTCTCCTCACTCTTCATCCCCATTCATTGTTTTCATACAGTGCATCCGGAAAGTATTCACAGTGCTTCCATTTTCCCACATTTTGTCATGTTACAGCAGTCTCATTCCAAATTGTATTAAATTAATCTCTCAAAATTCTACAATACCAATATCCCATTATGACAATGTAAAAATGCTTTTTGACAGTTTTTGAATTTATTAAAAAAAAAAAAAAAAAAAAAAAAAAGTTTAAAAGGAATAAATCACATTTACATAAATATTCACAGCCTTTGCCATGAAGCTCAAAATTGAGCTCGGGTGAATCCTTTTTCCACTGATCATCCTTGAGATGTTTCTACAGCTTAAATGGAGTCCACCTGTGGTAAATCCAGTTGATTGGACATGATTTGGAAAGGCACACACTTGTCTATAAAAGGTCCCACAGCTGACTGTGCATGTCAGAGCACAAACACCAAGCATCAAAGGAATTGTCTGTAGACCTGTGAGACAGGAATGTCTTGAGGCACAAACCTGGGGAAGGATACAGAAAAATCTCTGCTTCTGCGATTGGGGGAGAAGGGCCTTTGTCAGGGAGGTGACCAAGCACCTGATGCTCACTCTGTCAGAGCTCCAGCATTCCTCTGTGGAAGGACAACCATCTCTGCAGCAATCCACCAATCAGGCCTGTATGGTAGAGTGGCCAGATGAAAGCCCATCTGGAATTTGCCAAAAAGCACCTGAATGACTCTCAGACCATGAGAAACAAAATTCAGTGAAGCATGATGGTGGCAGCATCATGCTATGGGCATGTTTTTCAGCAGCAGGATAGGAGGAAAAATGAATCCAGCACTATCCAGCACTGGAACCTGCTCTAGAGCGCTGCTGACCTCAGACTGGAGCGAAGGTTCATTTTTCAGCTGGACAATGACCCGAAGCACAGAGCCAAAATCTCAAAGGACTGGCTTCAGAACCACTCTGTGAATGTCCTGGACTGGCAGAGCCAGAGTCCAAACTTGAATCCGATTGAACATCTCTGGAGAGACCTGAACATGGCTGTGCACAGACATCTCCATCCAACCAGATGGAGCTTGAGAATTACTGCTAAGAAGAATGCGCAAAACTGCCTAAAGATCGATGTGCTAAGATTGTGGTATCATATTCAGACTTGAGGCTGTAATTGCTGCCAAAGGTGGATCAACAAAGTATTAAGCAAAGGCTGTGAATACTTGTGATAAATGTGATTAGTTTTCTGTTTTTAATACATTATAAAAATGTAAAAAAAAAAAAACAAACAAACTAGTTTCACGTTGTCATAATGGGGTATTGTGTGTAGAATTTAGAGGTAAGAGAGGAATTTAATACAATTTGGAATGAGGCTGCAACATGACAAAATATGGGAAAATGGAAGCTGTGAATACTTTATGGATTCATTATATGTTACATTCAGTCCCTGTGAATAGGGAAACTTTGTTACTGATTATGACTGCAAGAGGACCAAACAGACTCTGGACATAAGCTGAAGGTTAATTAAAGAGATACCTCCTTACAATCAAATATTTAATGGCAGAAATACTAAATACTTCAATATACATTTTAAGAAAGAGCTTCACTAGTTTCTTTTATTATTTATATTGTGGAAAAACAAAATGCCTCTGTGACTGGATTGACTTTAAGTGCATCAACAACAATCAGGAAACATCTCTGAAAAGCCGCTTTCATATCAGCCTGACCAAGGACACTCTCAAATTGCTATTAAAGGTCAAAATATACAGCGGAAATCGAATATGAGGCAAAGAGAGAAATGAAAAACACAGAAAACAAGACAATTGAATCTGTCGTGGCGGCCAGATGCTTTTTATCTATGCAGATTAAAAAGCCCAAAGGGAAATATTTATTTAAATGGAATTATTCCCTCATATGGCAAACAAACAGAGGCGCATGCAGATGAGTGACACAGGACCTCGAGGCAAAGACATGATGTGAAAGAGGCAAAAGCGAGGGGAAAAGCCACGGCATAGAATAGATCTGTCAAAGTGCTAAGAAAACTATGTCAAACAATTATGCTATGGTTTTCAATCTTGTACAAATATGAGACTGTGGAATATGCTCTTGGGTCATATTTTAATCAGTCTATTATTTCCTTTGTACTCTAGTCATTTTACAGATTATTTCACATAGTTTATGAATAACAAAGGTGGGGAAGTCAAAATGTATCATATTTGTTTGAAAATCTGACTCTAATTGAAGTATTGATATTGAGCAGGTATCGATACAAAAAAGTCACATTCACGGGACAGAAATGAACATTTCCTGAACAGCTTTAGACTGATCTTAAGCTGTAACAAGTGTAAGACCACATAAACTAGTACATGTACATCGACCATTATGGAAACTCCCTGGACACAGGATTACACAGATATGAGGCCACATAGTAATATAAGAAACTACTATTATTTAATGTTTAAAATTACACTATTCAAGTATTGAGTATCTAGTCTATTCTTAGTATCGAAAAACCAAACACTTAACAAATACATGCGAGTCTGAAGCCATATCCACCAAGGCTGCTCATTTTCACCAGTCTTGTTCACAATATTTTTAAACTAAATTTCCATGCCTTCATCCATCGTCTTCCGCTTATCCAGGGCCAGGTCGTGGGTGCAGCAATCTAAGCAGGGACTCCCAGCCAGACTTCCCTCATCCCAGACACTTCCTACAGCTCCTTCGGGGTGATCCCAAGGCGTTCCCAGGCCAGCCCAGAGACAGTCCCTCCAGCGTGTCCTGGGTCTTAATTTCAATTTGTTTGTTTTTTTTGGTGTGTTTTTTGTATAGTCTAAAATCACAACCGCCAGAAAGTTAATAAAAAATCAACATTGACACAAACATTGGTAAAAACAGAACACCAACATTGGCAAATGAATAGGTGTCCCTAAACAATGCTCACCTTCTCCGCAAGGGAAAAAAATACAAACATTCAAGGCAGAGTTTTGAATTTTGTATTGAACTACTGAACTACAAAAGCATACCCAATTGTGTTTGAATTGTGTTGAATTGTGTTTTGTTTCATTCACACATGTTTAACACACAAACCCAGCATATTTCAAATTCTTAGATTCTTCAAAACAGAAAACCAAAAAAACACCCTGTGATGTCATGTGGTAATACAGAAAGTTTTTCTACTGTGTTTTTAAACTCCATACACATTTATTTCTTTGCTACACTTGCTTTACTTACATCTTGCTTCATATCTTTGATCTTTCATAAAAAAAGAAAGAGAAAGAAAGAACCCCCCCCCCCAAAAAAAAAAAAAAAAAAAAAAAAAAAACAAAAAAAAACACTGTATGAGAAGCAGGTTTGTGTCCAAACTTTTGACTGGTAGTGTACATCTTGACCCTGTTGCGTACATTACCATTACATCACTGTATTTATACCCATGTTTACATATAGTTTAGAATTACAGCATCTTCCATCATTCTTTGAAGCGTCCTAAATTTCACTGCTTATGGCAAATGGTCTAGCCTTCTACAGCGAAACCACTTATGGCCACTTTGTAACTGCATATATGCTGAGAAAACACTTGCATTTGCACAGTATATCAGTTGTTGAGAAGATGTTTACCATCTTTAAGCTGATTTATCTGTGCTGTGATCACATTGAGTTCACCCTCACTCCTCTCATTAATCTCGCTTCTGGAGGCAGGCATCTGTTTATGGCAAATATACACCCTGCCTGGTAACAGAAGGCCTCCGATTAGCAGATAGCATTTGACATTTAGCTGAAGGAGATTTCTCTGGGCCCTTTTTGTGAATCAAAACTGAAACACTGAATACACAGCTTCTTCTGATCTGATCTGATCTGATGGAACAAGACTGCAAAGGTCAGACGGATGTGTTTGCATCTCTGCTATATAAAACGAGTCAATGAAAATGCTAAATTAGGCATAAAGGTAACCTGCATACGCCTTTAATTGACTGCACAAGCTGAAATGATTAAACCTAAAGTGTTAGCACTAATGATAGCCACACGGGGTGCCTGGTAAACTGCCTGATTAGATCTCTCCTGAGGGGTCATCAGTCTAAACTTATTTCATGTTCCTCGCAGGAGTATCTGTTTACT
>KN490962.1:0-19503 GCA_000787155.1 Scartelaos histophorus | reverse complement strand
AGAGTGATTCTGGTCTGACAGTGCCTCACTCTGATGGAAAAGTTGATTGAGATTATGAATGTGGACGGGGAAATGCAAGCGGCACTGCCAGAGAAGTATACTTGAAGATGAGTTGAAGATCTGTTGCAGGGGTGGAAGTATTACTCTATTTTATTGCTTACGTGAAAGCACAAATAGCAAAAGTAGCACATGAAATAATCTACTTAAGTAAAAGTATTAAAGTATCCATTCAAAAAAGTAAAAAGTAAGTATTTTGCGCAGATTTTGGGGTCATATAAGGCTCCAGATTTGTGCTGAGGTTTGCTCAACAGAAACAATTGGAATAGAAATGTTTTATTTGTATATATTTGCTTGCTCAAACTATGAATGTGTTAAAAAAAATAAAATACAGTAAACCATAATATTTTTAAGCAGGTCTCAGCTGGATAATAATAATGAAAAAACACTTCTGTCCTGTTCAAAAATGTATTGGAGCAGAGAGTATTTGGAGCAGAAAGTGCTTCTCTCAAATGTAGTAAAGTAAAAGTAAAAAGTATCCACATGTATTTACAGTATTTTACTACTCAATTCATTTGACATTGAGCTGGTACATACAAGAACAAGAAATAGTGAAATGATGAACAGACCTGAATGACTAAAAAAAAAAAGATCTAACTCTTGCCAGATGCATTACATTACTGCTGTCGAGATTTTTATTTCTATGTATTTATTTATTTAGTTTACTTGCTGATACCTATATTCTGATAATATTGTAAACTTGGACAAGTTAAGGTAGCTGTGAAGTATTTTTCCCTTTGCATCACGTGTGACACATTTGCATAATTCAAGCAAAGCCTTGTCATCATTCAATGCTTAATGACTTTATATTGCTGTGTAATAGATCTAGCTGGATAAAACACTATTTCAAAACTCTTTTAGTGTTTCCCCAAAGTGTTCTGAGACTCAAAATTCATAACCGTACTATATTGCATATCAGCTTCTTGTATTATTAGACTTGTACCTGGGAGTATTATTACCACATGATTCATAACCCTTCTTTCTAAAAGCCATACCCGGCACCATATTTAACAATCCCATTTTGTGTATTCTCCTCCTCCTCCAATACTTTAACAGCTTTAATTCAAGCATAGTCAACAAGCCAGCGGTGTAGGTAAACAGACACATGCACATTAGCTGAAGGTAATAAGTGGTGGCCAACTTATAATTTGTGTACTTTTTACTGCTTGTGCTGACTTGAGAGACACGCCTTAACACAATTACGCTGGCATATGTCAAGACACTGGCGGTCAATGTGTCTGGGGCTGCCAAGGAGGAACTTTAAAAAATCAAGCTGTTTAATTACTAAGCTACTAAACTGCCAGTGCTGGTCGTTAGTGGAAGCCAAGAGACGTCTGAGACGCGACGACTGACACTTTTATTAGATGTTACTGACAAATTGGAATCAACAGTGGCATTTTCTGAACAGCCCTTTAATTGCATTCTTCCGTGAGTTTGTTAATGTGTAGCTGCTAATGGGTCATAGACACAAACAAAAGCGGGTTATGTAAATGCCAGTGTTGATAAAAAATAATATGGCCCTCTGACGGCCCATTTAAGATCATTTGGAATTACAAAATATATTATAATATTTTATGATTTTACCTCATGCATGGACTAAAGCTACATTACATTGTTTTAAATTATATTTTTTGTACTTTTTCATTGCTTAGTCATAACAAACTCTTACCAGTCTTACCAGCGCATAAAAAAACAATGCTATTTACTGCTTTTTATAAAGAAATACAATTAATATTATGTAGAATTGAGTAAAGCATTTTGGCCCGGCCTCCATAATATCGTCACCTTGCTAAAATAATCGCCTAAGTCACTTTATTTAAGCAAAAAAATGCCATAATTTAAATTTTGGGGTGAGTTTTTTGTGTTTCCTGAAAAACCTGAAAAAATGACTTATGCAATTATTTTAGGAAGGTGTCGATATTTTCTGTTTCTCATCTGGTCCCATGGAAAAAAGAATTTCCCGCCCCTGTAGTAGATTGTATAAAGTATTGGGTAAAAGGAGAAGATCACAATGCTACCAAAATTAAAACAACGGACTGCGGTGGCTTCAGGTCAGCTCTGTCCATGCACAGATTTTAATTTAAGGAGCTCTGGTCGTCTATGGGACTATGGACTATGACTTTGTCCAGTTCGGTATCGCTTGAGGCCACCAATAGTGAAAAGAAAATGGAAATATTTGTGAAAAAATAATGTTAAACCTTGCTAAAACTAGCTAAAAACTCTTCACTCGCCAGTGCAATTACTCATTTAAGTTAAAGTGATTTTGTGTCAGACTCTATAATAAAAAATAAAAAATCCTTTAGCATTTTTGAAGTAAATTAATATTATTTGAAATCATATGTGGTTTCTTTCTTTTTTATTCTTTTGTTCACCTCAAATGTCTCTCTCTAAAGCAACCTGACAAGAAAAAATTGAAAAGAAAAATCATACAGTGTAACGCTAATATAATAAAGGTATTGTTATTAACACCTATACGTTTTAACACTTTCAGTCAATCAAGTGCTTTTCATTTACCGTCATTAAAAAGAATCGCACGTTTCTTTGCACATTTCTACTGAACTAAAAGCCAAAGGTCGCTGAAAACCACCACTACGTGACATGAAAAGGTGCATTTTGAGCATTGGAGATGTAGACTGACTGATAATAAATTAATATGATAAATAATAAAGGGTTTTGGGGAGGTTATAAAACTGTAACGCAGCTTAACATCTAAGAATTGCACAGAATTTGCACAGAATTTGCATTATATAGGAGCCTAACTAAAACAGTCGTAATTCTTGCACATGTAAAAACGATTTCCTCAACCCTCTTTGATATCTATAGTATGTTGAAAGCCAAAGAGCACATGTAACAGTATTCTGGGACACATATAGGTCTTTCCATTATTTTTTCACTCATCATTGCAGTTCACAGTGACCCCTGCTGCCCCGTGCTCACCGCTGCCCCTCGCTCTCCTTCCGACTCCTCCAACTGTGTCTGAGGCCAGAACCTTTATTACTTTACTGTGAGAAATATAGTTTTAAAAGTAGCAAGAATGAAAGGGAACACTGATTTTTGAACATTAACTACAGCCCTGAAGCTGTGATATTTTTCCATTCTCCACTCACTTGCCAAGTTTTAAATATACTTATGATAGATGTAACTTTCTTTTGGCCCAGTACTGCTGCTATTGTGTGCCAAATGCTAAAACCGATGGTGAGGCCTGTTCCAATAATGTTTGATCAAATTAACTCAATTATTGGCAAACTTGAATATTTTTTCTTCTCGTATTAAATGTGTTAAAAGAAACATATTATGCAAACTTAACTTTCTTTCTCCTCATTCCTCATAGTTTACATGGAGTTGATTTTGAGCGATTCCTGCATGTTTGAGTGACAAATCCTAATAAAATCCACAATTTGCAAAGGAAGAAGGTGAGTGAGACTTTTCTCCGTTGAGGATTTACTGCTGAGAAAATTTCCTTTCGCACAGATTTTATACTCGCCTACAGGTTCGTACTTATATGTGGTCCTTCAGAATTCTGCACTGGGTCATTCACACAAAGTTAAAACTCCTATAGTGCACCAAAAATACTCTTTAAGTCATCTTAACAGCAACTTTTGTTCAGTAGAGATTAGGGCTGCATGATATATCGAAAAAATATCGTCATCGCGATAATAGCACGTGCAATATCCACATCGCAAAGATGCGCGATATTTTTTAATTGTTTTATGTGTAAATCGAGAGTTTATTGCGTTCTGGAGTTCACAATTCCGACGCGCCCTTAAACGTAATGTTTTGAGCTAGAGAGCGAGCGCGTGGACTCGCAGTGCATGACGGGAAAACACTACAGTCACCATGGCGGGTAATGAAGAAGTCAGTGAAGACGACAACAGCCAACAACTTGTGCCTAAAAAGCACAGCAGCTCCGGAATTTGGGACTTTGGCTTCAGACGGGACGACGTGTCACAGACGCAAGTGCTGTGCAAGTCGTGCCGGAAAGTTATCGCATCTCCTAACAAGTTTAATACTTTGCAGGAGCTTATTCTTAGTTTTCTAACCATGTGGAACACAGGTAAACGTCATAGAGACAAACATGTGAATGTACAAAGCATTTTTTTTAAGGTTAAAAGAAAATATTGCAATAATATCGTTATCGCAATGCTTGACACCCGTATCGCATATCGCATTCATTTTCAATATCGTGCAGCCCTAGTAGAGATTGTCAATTCTGATTCTGAAATGTTTATGAGGTCTAGAAAGAGAGAAAAGATCAGGGTTTATGCGTTAAACATGTATTAATGAAACAAAATCCAACTTCAGATATGTATTTGATGGAGAAACATTATTATAGATCAGAAAAAAACATAATATTGGCCCTTTAAACACATTTAAAAAGCCTGTTTTGTTTTTTGGGTTTTTTTCAGACATGTGCCAGCCACACCAGTCAATGAGGACACAAAATACGATCTTGGTACAATCGAGTTTTCATTCATTTTTCATGTTTCTCTGCAAATCAAGGTGACATTGACAGCACCACGGCATTTCTTGTTCTTTTAATGGGCATTCACGGTTGCATCATTGGGTGAGTCATTATGGATAACTCAAACGGACATTAAGTAAAGCCCTGATTGCTCTCCGTCCATTTTCAACTTTGTGCCAAAAAACCGTGATTACCGTGAAAGAAAATTCCTCGTGATTTATTGACGCTCAAATGGGAACTGCTGTTTTATAGACACAGTGACAGTCGGCATGGCGACTTAATAGAGAATGGGCATAGCTCCTTCTTCATAAATGTCACTAAACCTTACGCAACTCCAAACAGTGATTTTGTAAAAGGTAGTTTTCTCATTTTTGAACTGCTGTTGTATTGAAATTTATTTTATGCGTGTTATGAGACGCAGTGTGATTGGTGCTCAGGTTTTGGGTTTGTAAGCGAAGGTGAGTGACTTTAAAATACAACATCAGTCTCTTTCTGTCGTAGCACATTGTATGTCACATGGGGCTTGGATAAAATGTCAGAGGTAAAGCGCTTTATTCGTAACAATGGAATAGAATAAAGGACTTTTATTTTTGTAATGAGTGTGACTTGGACATTTTATTCAAGCCCTTTATGACATACATTGTGCAGTAGAGACTGATGTTGTATTTTAATGTTATTTGCAGCTGATTCTACTCTTAAAGGAGCCACTGTTGCACTCACTCGACTTGTCTTAGTCAGAGCTGATTGGCTATTGGCTATTTGCAAACAAAGTGTATTAATTATAGTGAGAGTAAGTGGGTATTTTGGATTTTGCATTTGTTTGTCATGGCCAAATAAGAAATAAGCTGCAGGCAATGCACATGTACCTACTCCCTCCATACAGCGTCTCCAAGAGGACATATTTGTTCAGTTATTTTTTATTCTGCTCATGTCTAACAAATGCTGGAAGGAAAATGAATTGAACTAACTACAATAATATGCATATCTGGAATGTGTTTAAAGGTGCATTGTGTACATTTTTTGGTGGAAGATGATTTGCTTAGTATGTTCCACAGTGTCATTTAATGTATTTATTCAAGCCTTTGTTTCATTAGAGGTAACTTTTTGTGCAGAAATACCTTTAAGAAACATGCATTCTTGTAAGAAATGATCATTACCTTGGCTTACGTGTCTCCATGGAGATGCATCGGTTTAATACTGTACTGTGAAGGTGACAATATAAAAAATACAGTCTATACCTTATTTCATTGTATGCACACTTACACTTCAGACATTTGTATGAATAATAAAAATATATTAGAATTCTCTTGTTAAGGTTAGCATTAGCATGAGCTGTTTGGTTGAAGAAACATGTTGTTAGCCAATGAATCCACAGCACCAGAGACTATCAGCGGAGAATATATTTACATCCAGTTGAGTTCATTAAAGAACATACAGCAGACATATGCAAATGTCTGGGAGCAGCCATCCTTGTAAAATATAGTCTAGACTGGCAGGGGGAAAATGGTTCAACAAACACTCTTTAGTTTATTATCGCAAATAGAAAATGCTTCTGTAATTCAGCAGCCGCACAATAAAGAGCGAGCAAGAAAACAATTATAAGTGATATCAGCGCCACTGGAGCCACAAGCAGCAAATACAAACATGAAACCATAAAAGTCAGTGCACGCATATGTTACCACAGAAATGCTATACGCAATTTACAAGAGACTCAGAATACTAAACACGCTTTGACTGTTTTAGCAATGAAATGTGCGTGGATAAATACGGCATTGCATTTCAGAGTTAGTACGCTGTTTGCAAAACTATTCAAACTGTCAGACTCGCAAGCAGTCGCTCACTAGATGGGTAAGATGTAGTGTCTTGCCCAAGGACACAAGATGTGAGCGTCAAGCTGTTTAGTTAATGGCGCATCAATTATAGAGGAATTTGTAATTTATAAAGTTGAATGAATGTGTTAAAATAAAATAAAAAAGGCCTTTCAAACTGCAATACTTTTTATCACAAACATTTGACAAGTGTGTCTCTCATTTACTTTCTTTAGAGATTGTATGTGCTGACTACACTTTAACAAAATGAAAGTTGAATCCTTCCTGTGTATCTTGTGTATTTTAGGTGCAAATAAACTTTCCCTTTGGCACAGTTCTTGCAGTTAACACGAGTTGAGCCGCGAAGATGACAAACCTTTAATGGGATGTTCTAATCGATTCAAAATATTTATTCAACAAATAAAGTCCCAATCTTTAACTGACTTCACGCCAAACGCTCACCACAACATACTGTTTCCGCACAGATGTTCTGGAAACGATGCCAGTGCAATCCATCACTTTCCATATGGTTTTCCTAATTCCATTAGTCGGCCACAGTCTGTAGAACGCTGTACCTTATGTAACCTGAAAATATTAGCACGTATGGGATTGGATTTTTAACATTTTCTGAGCACTCGTGGATAAACTGAAATGCAACTTTGAGTAAGATGTGAGGAAACACCATTATAATATGGTTCAAAGCTCATAACCATCAATTTTACACGATATGTGGCTTTGAAAATGGACTATGATTACCTGTTTACTGTTAGTATACATAATGTTCTTACAATGCCATCAAAATACTAATGTCTTTCCCTTCCCATCAGAACATATTGTGGTTCTCCTCGAGGTTTCTCGTTTTTTTCCCACAGTTTTTTTTTTTTCGAGTTTTTCCTTGCCGAAGAAGGAGGGTTTTAGGACAGGAGATGCTGGGACAATTATCCATTTGCCTGCTTGTTGTTGGACATTCTGTATTTTTGAATTATGAATTAGTATTTTTAATTATTATTATTATTATTATTTTTTCTTATTCTGCTTCATTCTCTGACATCTCTGTTTGCTAATTTAATAATTTTGTGAAGCCCGCCGAGATAACTGTTGTTATGATTTTGGGCTATACAAAAATAAATTGAATTGAATTGAACTGAACATGATTAAAGATCCTATATTGTGTAATATTGTGTATGCTAGAATACAAACACACCTGTACTTGTGTTAGAGTAACCCTGGATTATTTGCTTGTCTATATCTCCAAAAATAAAAATGCTCAGTTCCACCTGGTGATGTCAGGAAGTTTTCAAGTGAACAGCTACGTTTTATCTTTAGTTCAGTACAAACTGGCAATTCCAAGACCGAAAGTATCTAAATGATTCTAGGGAAGGAACTGAACAACACAGTGGAGCACTTCCTGTATTACCACATGGCATCTCAAAGTGGAAAACAGACTCACTAAATAAAAAATATGCCGGGTTTTTGTGATAAATATGTTAAATGAACCAAAACACAACTCCTGGTATGTGTTTTGAAACATTTTATTTATTTCATTTCATTTTATAGCTTTATGTGTTGAACAAACTTAGATTTTAATGCTCATTAGACATTTTCAAGCCAGAAAACTTCACGGGGGCTCAAACTACTTCACTAACTCCCCCCACAGCTTTATAATACCCATCAAAACGTACATCGCTGAGCCTTAATTCTGCGAGAGAAAAGTGGAGCTTTTAAAATCACTGCGTTTGTTAAGTTCCATCATGGAGAGTTTCGCTCGTAGTTGCGAGGAGCTAAGTGCTCAGAAGATCCATGTGTTCTTGCCACATTCTCAGATAAGCAATCCTTGTTCTTTTATTGAAGCAGGGGCCCTTTCCTCGTCGTGTTCCTATTGTTGCTTGAGACCGTTATGAGTAATGACCTGTTACATTGGTGGTTCTCCAGTATAGCTCCCATCAGCGCCTGTACTGCTGGAGTGGAGGAGTCAGAGGATAAACTAGCCCTGGGTGGTAATTACAGCGAGCGATAGTGTGGTCCAGGCCCCACTGTATGAAGCAAAAACACCAGAGCAGAGAGACAGGTGCTGGAGCCGCCCTGACACATGTATTAGTGGGAGAACATGACAGTAAAAGCTCCGTGTGGGGAAAAGTGCTGTGTTAAAATCTTTATCTTTAGTGTTATGTGAATGGAAATACCAGTTATGTAGGTTCAGGTAATTAAAGCTCCTATATAACGTGAAACTGAGCTGTAATTCATGTTAGAACGTTGTTTTCTCCTCAAAAACATACACTTTTGTTTCATTTGCAGATGTTTGAGTTATCCTGCATTATTAGTCTGTCTTGTTACGTCCCCAGGCCTTCAGTTTGTATTTTTGTGTTTTGTTATTAGTCTGTCTTGTTACGTCCCCAGGCCTTCAGTTTGTATTTTTGTGTGTTTTGCTGCCATTTTGTTCCTGCTGCCTGAGCCCTGGTCCCTGATTGGTGGAGCATCCCTTCACCTGGCCCCGCCCACAGCCTCCTCTCACCTATTTAAGAAGATCACAGCTCCTGTTCAGGGCTGCTGGACTTTGTGGCCAGTCTGCCAATGTGTCTCATCTATGTCAGTCACTTTGTCTTTGTGTTAGTGTGTGACTTTTGTGTGTTGAGACACTCGGTTTTGGTTTAGTTTGTTCTGTTTTGTGCCTTTTGATTTGGTCACTCGATTCTGTTTGTGGGTTTGTGGTTTTCTTTGGGACATTTGTGGTTTTGGTTTATTTTTGTGTCCCTTAGTTAATCACTCATTTGGGAACTCATGTGACCCGTTTTAGCACAAAACTTGTTTTATGTTAAATCCGTTGTGTTGTTTCTTAACTTGGTTTAGTTATGTACATATTTTACCATGTTTTGTTAAGTTAAACCTTTTACGCACCTGTTAATTAAACCTTACTTATTTATTCCATTATCCACCTTGGTGTTTTTTGTTACTTCCCACACCCGAGCAGAGCTGGGTCGTAACAGTCTACATTTCCAAAACTCAAAATTCTCTGGACCACTTTGTGATGCCATAGAGGGTTTTTTTGATAATTTTTACCGTTTGTTCAGTAGTGACTGGCAGTTTGAGGACTGGAATCATCCAAGTCATTATAGTGAATAGGTATGGACTTGAAAAACAGAGTGGAGCTCTCCTGTATTACCACAGCGTTTCCCTTTTTCAGAGATAAACTGAGCCTAAATATGCAGGGTTTGTTTGTGCTTATCCATTTGTATTATTTGACACCAGTCTCTTGATAAATTTTGCTACTTATATTGAATGTATTATTACCATTTGTATTTTCACTCTTTGGTATTATAATATATTGTGATGTCTGAGCTACTATGTGCAAATAATTTCCCTTGAGAATCAATAAAGTTTGTCTAAGTCTAAGGCTACATACATTTATTACCTCTCGCACAGAGCTTACTCAAGGCTGAGACATCCAAAAAATATCAAAATTATAACAGTGGTGGTTTAAAAGAAAATGAGAAAATCTAATGTTCTTTTTCTAAGGACCATAGCTATGGATTGAATGAAAGTTGAAGCTGTGAGAGTGTCACATTCAAAAACACAGCAAGGGCACATTATTAGTGGTCTCACAGAGATCAAATACAAATGAAACAATTTTCTTTTTATTCATATTTTGTATAAAAGTCACAATCATGGTTTAACAATGACAACGAACAATAGACAACAGGAACACCAGCCGCTAGTACGCTAACACCAAATCATTCACACCATTTAACAATTATGATTATTTTATCTCAAGCTGTTGTTATTAATTATACTTATTTAATTATAAAGTTAATTACGGTCTACACATCTATTTGCAAAGGAATCTGTAATCTGGCAATGATATTCTATCTCTATTCTTTAGTGCACTCCCCAGCAGAGATGATGAAGTGAATACAATACCTGAACACTTTTAGCTTGTCACTTGAGAGTAAATATCAGGGTTGTTTTGCTGTGCCTCGTGTGGAGCCCACTGCATGCTTTTTTAATGATGAAACTTTCAACCATTTACTTTCCTCCATTCACTTGAATGGATTGTTTTGCTGGGGAGGCTCTAGGCTCGAGCTCAGCAGCCAAACTTAGAAGGAGACGTGGCCCTGTGCAGCTGTGTGTACTTACTGTGATGAATACTGCACAGGTACGATGCAAAGTGGCCTTTTCTCACCTTAATGGGTCATGAATAATAGAAAATAATCTGCATAATTATCAGCCCCATCAGCCACCATCCGTGTCTGTGTTGTCTTGTACAATATCAGGAGAGCGTTCTGCAGGATTTGTCCCCAATGCTTTTAAATGAATGTGCACACAAATGTGTTTTTCCTTCTCTCTTAAATAGTACTTATAACTGTGGAGAAGCACTTTAGTATTATTGCCAGTTTAATGTTGATCACATTTTAAAGATAAACTATGCAGCTTTTCTAGAGGGAGGGTCCACCTTCTGCTTGTCTCCATGGAGATGTGGCTCAGTTGTGAATGTTCAACAGTATGAAACTGTGAATGTAGAAATAAATGAAGAGGCGACAACACCAATGAGCTTAGCTCAGAAAATAAAAATACATTTAATGCCAAACTGTGGAACATTTCAGACAAAAGAGCAGGCAGACAAGCAGGGAGACAATTCACCCCAAAAGTGACATAGTGCAGCTTTTAGTACACTCCAACTACAGCCCCTGTGTATTGTAATAACACTACTATTGCCATACGATTTCCTTTCATTTAAGGGACATGTCTTCATTTAATGCTGTAAAGCAATTTAATATACACGTTCTGGGTAGATTCTTGCTTCACAGTTTACAGTGAGTGTGTTTTAGTCAGAGCTTGACTTTGAGTTTAAGGTAATACATTTGTGAAATTTGTCTCTCTTTTTTGGTATTTAATTAAAAAAATGAGGGTAGTTGGCTTGGGATTCAATATAAAAAACATTACATTAATGATGCTTGATGAAACTGCAACATGTTTTCATTTAAATACAATTTTTAAAAATCATCTTTTTCCCCTTTTCCTAGTGTCTCACCAAAAGTAGATTAAAAATGTATGAAAAATGATGTTGAGCCACAGGATTGGAGCAGTGTCTGGAGATTACATTATGTCAAAGAGGGTCAGAGGTCACACTGGGCCCATCTGAGAGCAGCTGCCTCTGGCTCTGATGTAGGCTGATGAAACTGCATATCAGCAGAACAAGTTCACTTTTGGATTATTCACTTCAGCATTGATTTCATAAGTTTGTGCATTATGTAAGTAGAATGTTGGCAGCTGTCGACTCCACTGAAGCCAGTTTGTTTTGTTTAAGAAACAATGGTAAATAACCTAATAGAACAACAGACTTGGATTTCTCTCTGAAATCAAAGCTTCAAGAAAGAAATAAAGTGAAGGAATAAAAATGTTGAAATGCAAAGTATACAAATTAAAGCAAGAAATGTTTGACATTTGGACATAACACTTTACACCACAGATATAGCAGAAAGGGAAGTAAAAAGAGCCTGTTAACTTCAGGGTTATTTCAACATGTGCAGAGCAGAAAACACATTTGAACCCAGTAGTTGTCAACAACTTCCCATTTGAATGTAGAGTTTGTTCACATGAGTGAGAGAAGGTGAACTGACAGTGATGAGATGGGATGTTCACTTTACAGACTCTTTTAAGGAGACAAGAGGCAGAGGTGGCTTTTAAAGTCTTATTTTTTATTACCCATCAAGATCATTGGGTTCAGCTATTATACCAAGCTGGAAGTGCCTTCAGTTCGAATAATAGATCCCACATAATGGAAAATTACATGGTGATGGCACACGAGCCTGTTACCTGTGATAGATTTGTCTGTGTAATCATATGCCAAGAGGCCTCTGCTGTGGCTGCTGTGAGTAGTATGACGGGGCTATTGTTGTCTACAGCTCTGCTTATGGGATGTGTAAGACGCACATGAAGAGAGGAGAGTCAGGGCTTTCACACGGCACTACAGCATCACCTACACTTACACTCTGAGCTGTGATTTCTCATTCACCTCTACAGCGCATGTATAGTGATCCTACAGTCACAGTGGAGTATTATGGGCTTTTGGCGTGGTGTATGTGTGGTTTATAAGTTTAGGTTATCTCAACACTTAAGGAAAGTGCATAGTTTTGACAATCAATAGCAGAATTTGGAGTTGATACATGATTTGTACATAATTGGAATATGCTGTGGTTTTACCTTATCCCATTTCATAATAACATGCTCCTTTGCCGCATTACACATTATATTTGTCGGTAGCTTTTATTCAAGTCCATCATGTCGGTAGAATTGGGAATTTCCTTACATAGTCGAGCTACTGAAATGATGAACTGCTGTATTGATGTATTTGTTTCTAAAGGTGGATGAAAAAAGTGCTGTAATTCTGTGACAGAGTTCAGGGACTTGGTGAGACATCTGACACAGTTCACCCTGTAATCTCCAGCTCGGCGTGACCTGAGCCGCTAATGAACTTAATTAAGTGTTGTGCACATTCAAATCTGACGACACGCTGAAAACATTAGCTGAAGCTGACTAACTCGCCATGTATTAAAATTATCTTAATGAGCTAATTACATAAAACAAAGAGTGCGTGTTACATTGTGACTGGTAGCCAATTAAATCTCCACTACAAAGAAAAGCATACCTCTTTGGTGTGCTTTTATTGTACCGTGAAAACACACATTGACAAAAGAGCATTTCCAAGTGCTTGCAAATTATCTGAAACATGCCCATATAAAAAAATGTACTGAAAGAAAAATGTGTTCAAGTTCATACCATGTGCAGGACCATTCATGCTACTGAAAACGCCGGTACCAGAAGATTATACAGGCAAACACGGGAGCCAAATAGAAACAAAAAAGCATTCTCAAGTCTTCAAAATAATATACAAGTAGAAATATGAAAGAGCAGTCCAAGAAAAAACCTCAAATGAGTAAAAAATATACTTGTCTGAGAGCATCTGATTTATAATTTGAAGTTGAGGTAATTACAGACAATACAATTTTGTGAAAAGATAGAACAAAACAGCAAAAATTAGAAACACAAAATCACATCTGAGGGAGCGTCACAATAAGCACAAATATTCGTTAGAAAACTTTTGTAAACTTTCGTCGTTTCAAAGCAAGAGAGTAATCAAACCATTTTCATTTACTTTTCGCTGCAAAATACAAAATATAACTCATATGATTAAAGAATCAAACTGTTGCTTCGTTTAAGTAAAGCGATTATTTATTAAATTACTTCAAAAATACCTAGGAACACAGGTATTCTAACTGTGAGCGGGGTCGCCTCTCCACAGACCTGACCTGTAACTTGGTCTGGCTTGGTCTCCATAAAAAAGGTAAGAAAGGTAAAGAAACAAACAATTCTGTGAAACATTCCAGACAAATCTCCATGAAAAGCATTTGACAGACCCACAAAAATCACAAAAATCTGCAAAATGCACTTTAAAAAGTTGAAAAAAACCAACAAAAAAACAACAATCCTTCAAAAAAATGAAACGTGCAATGAACAAAAAGCACTTTAGAGACTAATTAAAGTTGAACACAGTGAAGATCTCCGGCCTAAAACAATCCTAAAATAGCTGAACTCCCGCGGCTGTGTGGAGCCCATTAATTAAGCACCCTCACCTCCGGGTCAGCAGCCGCGGTGATGGGGTGTCGTCCGGTGTCGGCTAATCGCGGACACGAACCCCGCCGCATTTGCTCCAAAATTCTCCATTTTCGGTGCAGCATAAGGTTACTGGCACCTGCCCTTGTCACTCATATTCCACGCGATGCAGCGACTAATCTAGCGTACCCTTCCCCGGCTGCAAATGTGTTTAGTGAAGGACAGATAAGAGCTGTCACATACAATATCTATTTTTTTTTCCCCACCTCTGCCCGCCTCACCTTACTGGTAATGTCCTGGCTGATATAATAGCCCGAGATGATGTGGGAACGTGCATGGAAATAGCAAAGTAATGGAACGTCTGTATACACGGGTGCGGCGAGTCCAAAAAGCAGTGGCGCAATCTCACACGTGGTTGATCTAATTCGGTCAGTCTTCTGTCAATTCTTTGAAACTACCTTTACTTCAGAAAAGAAAAGTTATATGCAAATGGCTCACTTTGTTTGATTTAAATTAAGTTGTATCTGTCCACTCACTTGGCAGGTGTCTAATTGCTTTTTCCTTTTTGCGAGACAGAACCAAGATTACATATGAAAATACACATATTTAAAGACTTAGGTTTGTTGCAAAGACTGGTTAAGCTAATCTGCACAAAAAGATGTGGCTCCCCGTAATATATTGAATTAGTTGCATGTATTAAATCTTTACTATATTTTTATACAGGAATTTGATTAAAGTAGGTGGAATAATTGAAGGTAGTAGTAATGGCGTACTTTTGAAGGTAGTAGTAATGGCGTACTTTTGAAGATTGTAGTAATGGCGTACTTTTGAAGGTAGTAGTAATGGCGTACTTTTGAAGGTAGTAGTAATGGCGTACTTTTGAAGGTAGTAGTAATGGCGTACTTTTGAAGGTAGTAGTAATGGCGTACTTTTGACGGTTGTAGTAATGGCGTACTTTTGAAGGTAGTAGTAATGGCATACTTTTGAATGTAGTAGTAATGGCGTACTTTTGAAGGTAGTAGTAATGGCGTACTTTTGACGGTTGTAGTAATGGCATACTTTTGAAGGTAGTAGTAATGGCATACTTTTGAAGGTAGTAGCAATGGCGTACTTTCCATACTTCGGAGTAGTGTTTTGTTTCGTTCACAAATATTTAATACACAAATTCTCTAAATTTAGGCTGATTTTGTCTCTCAAACGGAAAACATTCCACCTGGTGATGTCACCCGGTGAAATACTGCTGTGTTTTAAACTCCAGACAAATCATTTGGATAATTACAGGCCTGAAATTGCAAATCTCTACTGAATTAAATTTAAAAAGGTTGCTGTTCGTTTGAAACTACCATTACATGACATCTCAAGGTAAAACTTTGGGCTTTGGAGATGTAGGCAGACCATTAATAAGGGATTACTCAAACATGTGCGAATAATACAAAATAAAAAATGTTACGAGGATGTTTTTGAGGAGGCAACAGCGTTCTAACACGCTTTAAAGGTCAATTTTGTGTAATATATGACATAAAAATCAACAAATGCAGTTGATTTACAGACTCCTTTTGGTTGTAAACGTACTATCCCAGCATGCACCATGTTCCACTGGGCATTTTGATATTATAGGCAACAGTAATTAACCATAATCAAACATGTATTCCCGTGTGGCGCGAGGCGGACGGTGGCAGTGTGCTAGTTTTAACACACAGACATATGCTTACTTTGGGCAGAGACAACATCACTTCAAAGAAAAGCTTGTGTTTTCCTTTATTCTTTCTTTCTCTGGTGCTTTAATTATGTGATTTCACTGTACTAATTAACCTGATTAAAAAGGAGGACAGCAGTGGAAGTGGGCTATTGCCACACCTATATATCAGTTGATTTCAGAAGTACCTACAATTAACAAGGGACACAGAAAAAAAACATTGTTTATCCTTCCAGCTGTTTGGATGAGGCTGACTTTTAATTAATTACACTGATTGTATTCTGAAGAAAAAATTAAAACTGTGGATTATTATTCAAAATCTGAGTTCTTTTGTTTTAAAGAATTCTATAATGTGTGACATATATGTATTTATATTTAATTTGACATGTAGCACTGCAACCACAGAGGTCATGGTAGACAGCAGGAGTCTGACTGTGACGGGTTCTCTTCTGGACTTATAGAAGGATGTTTTGATAATATTCTCAAAATGGAAAGTTTGAAGTGCTATATACAAAGGAAAAACGATTTACAATCTATACACACACACACACACACACACACACACACACACACACACACACACACACACACACACCGCACACGCACACGCACACACACACACACACACACACACACACACACACACACACGCACACACACACACACACACACACAACAGCAGAAATATGCTTCATAGTCTCTACATAATGCAGGTTGTTACTTCCTTGTACGAGTCCTGGTCCCAAACTGACTGAGGGAGGGAGAGTGGCTCTTTTATCCCCCAAAGCTCCTCCCCCAGGCCTATTAACGCAAAATTAAGGGTTTTCACCACTAAAACCCATATCAATTATGACAACAAAAGTATAGGCAAATACACCAAAATATATTAAACAACATGGCCATGTCTCTGCATCGGTAGCAGCACTGGGGAAAATAATATATATATTTTATTGTGATAAAGAATACTTGGTGGTGTAAAGTTTATTGGCAGACAAAATGATGGATATGGATGGTTTAACAGCGGACTTGTGTGCACCCAAGATGACTGCGGTGGTGATCGGCCGGGAATTATAGCAGAGAGTGGACCAGACGGACGAAACTGAGTGCAGCACGGAGCAAATTTGGTGAAAACAGGTAAGTGACCAGCACAGGCTTGTTTGGGCGTCTATAGGTTAGCACGGGCTTTGACTGGGCTACTCCCACACTGACAAAAGGCAGAAAGGCATTTATAAAATGTCCACTTGGCACAGGACACATAGGGTTCACCTTGTAAAACAGCGAACGGCTGCGGTGACATTTACCCTTTTAAACTATAACGAGCTATAGCTTCTAGTTTTTGTGTGTTTCTGGAGCCGCTTAGCTGCTCATACTCTTTGTTCGCTTTGTGTTCAGCAGTACTAAAAACACTTTGTGACATAAAAAATAAACAGCTGGAGGCAGTTCTAATTGCAGAATAAGAATGCATTTATTGATGGTCCAAGTTTGGCGCACAGCAAAGTAATTTCCCAAAGAAAACAGAAAAGCACTCAGAGTCCAAGAAACTAAGAAGACGAAGGAGACTGGACGAAGACCAGACAAAGAACCCAAAAGAAATGATCCCATAGTGTTTCTCTTATAATCCAAAGCACAGTCCGTCCCAGGCAATGTCCATATTCCTCTTTGCTTTTTTCACTGGTATTCTCAGCTAGTTTACATATCATATATATCCAAATCCAAATCCACTTTATTTATATAGCACATTTTCCAAACAAAGCCGTTTCCAAAGTGTTGCACAGAGATCATAAAACGAAGATGCTAAAAATGTGATATCAATCCTAAAACAATAAAATCAGTACAGACAAATAAGAGCAAAATCATAAAAATCATACAATAGCAGCATAAAAAGCATAAAATAAGTAAAATGAATAAAAGACACAGAAAAGCATAAAAAGCATAAAAGTGGGTCTTAAGATGAGACTTAAAACACTCAACTGTGTCGATATGTAGTGGCAGAGGAGTTTTTCACATAGTTTTTCACATAAAGCTGCTCTGTCTTGTGGGAATAATATCTTAATAATCATTTGTGGGAATGATATCTTTATAATCTGTGTGTTCTTAGGAAAAGTTTGCATGATTTCACTATCTGTGTGTTCCTAAACAAAGAGTCTGCATGCGACATGTGAGACACGGGTTAAAATACATGGAGCCTGTTGCTTCAGTGAAAGGAGCCTTGGATATTTGTGTTTAGAGCAGGTTCAATGGACCAGAGAGTAGAGCCTTATATGTACATTGTATATATACAGTTTAAAGACTGGGGTGTTCATGTTATTTTCAAGCTGTAAACCAAACCAAACACTGAATCCACGTCATGTAAAGAAAGCTGATGTCTGCTAAAATTATAGTATAACTGCGTGAATACTGCAGGGAGCTGCAGAGATGTAAAAGTGGACAGTCCCCAGGGGTCAACCTGTATTTTCTGCCTAAACCAAATAAATATATTAAGTTGCATCTGGACTTCTAGACTCTTGTTTTCATCACCTCCTGAAAAGCTGACAGTCTTATAACCTTAACTTCAGTATAATGTAAGAATACATATGTTAAACAATTATGCAACTTATAACACAACATTCAGTCTTTGGTTAGTACCTACACGAGAATATAATTTTTCGCCAACATAACCAACAGAAATGATCAGCATCTACCTTTTTAATAACTTATACCAAGCAAAACACCATTTTATCAATAAGGAAAACTGGCTCTTGGGAGTGTGACAGCAGCGACACATTCTACAATCTGAAAACCACCAATTACTGACATTATAGATTCAGACATCTGGCCAAGTCTTTAAATATTAATCGTATTTATGGAAAATTTGTCTTAAAAAAACAACAACATATAATTACAGTTGTCCATAAAACTTTTGGGAAGCGTGAATCGGGGGCAACGCCAATGGAGAAGTTATAGTTTGCGTTATATTATAATTACGTGTGACTGTGCAGTATCAGTGTTATGATAGGCAGATTGACACAACTCTACGCACAGTATTAAGCAGTGATAATGATGTTTTGACAGAATGTGTTTGCTATAAAAGCTTTCCATGCTGTTTTTTGCACACATCAATGCCAGTAAAGCCCTTTGTGAGCACAAAAACAGGAAAATGTAAATCAGCATTTTGATTTGTGCGTTTTACTGGGTGGCTTTGAATTGTGGCTGGGGGAGAATATGTCCTGTGTTCTTTGACAGCTTTTCCCTTCTTTGTCTCTCCAAGGAACAACAAAGCTAACATTTGGCACTATGATCAAACCCGCATCCATTCACAGACTAATCACTAACATACAAATAGAGAACCAAGCTTGAAACAGCCCATACAAAGAGAACACATTGTTTTGGTAAATTTTAGTTCTTAGAAATTGAGATTAGCTATCAAGAGAGAACGGATGCTGTGATATTCGAACATCCCATTACACCTCAGGCTGCACGAGGCTCAGGCTGTGAAAATGTGCACATTGTAAACCACATGTAACTCATTGACAGCTTGACTTTTACCTCGCTTATGCAAGTTGACTTCAACGTACAGGCCCGTTCTCTGAAGTTCATTTTCTTTAGTGCTCGTGTCACAGCTTGCGGCGAGAAAAGCCAAACGTTTGTCCATAAATGCATCGCCATCGTGCAGAATATAGCCTGGTGTTATATGAGTTAAAGTTTGAAAAGAAATGTCATACTCTGCAATAACCATAATCAGTTGTATACCTACCATATGATTCTCAAGGTAAATCTAGTTAACGTCTATAATAAATCAGATATATAGGTAGAACCCTTTGGTTTCAAATAATAGCCTGTTTACTGGTTGCATGCAAATAGTTTAAGTCTACTCCTGTTGCCATTAAACGTCC